>JAQOWM010000910.1:0-313142 GCA_029041755.1 Resseliella maxima | reverse complement strand
TTCCTGATCCCACCGGCATTGTTGTACTAGATCCATTTTTCATCGTGTTTCACTACGTTTTTTGTGCCCACCAAGGTGTTTTTTGCATGTTTCGGATCTTGCTTTGAGTTGATTTTCGTTCAATCGATGCGGCACCCATCTTCCCTAGCTTTCGAAATTTTCCCATTGCATGCAAATGTCTAGAAATAGTTGCTTGATCAACCTTCAACTCCATTGCAAGTTCTTTTTACGTTTGACAAGGATTTTCATCCAATAATGCTTGCAAATCCGCATCTTCAATTTTTTTTGCAAGACATGGCAATACGTTCTTTGTCTTCCAAGTCAAAATCACCACTTTTGAATCTCGCAAACCATCGTTCACAAGTTTTTTGAGTTGAAGCCTACCCTGGTAAGCAGTCTATATAGCCCTGTACATTTGTATGTGAATCTCCCCGTTAAGTGCCATCTAAACGAACAAACATAAATTAGATTCACCAACATTTGATACTGAATCTGAATAAAAATTGATTATGTGGAATTATATAAAAATAATTAAATATTTATGTTCAATAAAATATGTTTCATTATTAAATTATCGAAATATAAATATTTTTGAAATAAAATAATAAAAACACTTCATTGAGAAATTAAAAATACAACTAAAGCAAAACAAACTATTTATATTAAGTCTGCGCAAGTTTATTCGATTGGCGTATTTTTATTATTTTATCTCAAAAATATTTATATTTCAATAATTTAATAATGAAAAATATTTTATTGAACATAAATATTTAATTATTTTTTATAGAATTACACATAATCAATTTTTATTCAGATTCAGTATCAAATGTTGGTGAATCTAATTTATGTTCGTGAGTTTAGATGGCGTTCGGGAACGTGTTTGAATTTTTTTTCTCACTGGATAGCTCTTTAGGTTGAAGCATGTTCACCGTAAGCTTCTACTAACAAACGATAACTTTCAGCAGCGGTTTTCTTCAAATGAAAGAAGGTTATTAAAGTTCCCCGCAAAACCACTTTTTCAGGCACGAATTTCGATATTTTTGAAGTGAAAAAAATCTTTGTTGTTTACACTTCAGCAAAATGACATATACTGAAATTTATAGCGTAATGACAGACAAAAAAAGAAAATGGCCGCGGTGTGCTCCGATGCACACAACGCTAGTTACGCCATCTGTTATCTAAATCGACATTTCTTTTGCATACACCCAATAGGTGTTATAAACCTAGGGGAATTTATGGAATAAATATCCGTAGAAATCTGCAAAAAATCTGCTCAAATTTTCTAGCACTAAAACATCAAATATTGAGTGTTGCCTACGAATATTTGCGGATTTTTAGCAGATAGCGCGGGTATTCACGAAGAATATCCGCTGCAAATCCAAACTATCTGCAATATCTGCAACACATCTGATTTGATAAATTCCCCTAGTTATAAACATTAGAAAAGTCGAGTATGAAGAAGAAGGATTAAAAGATACGGTAACATATGAGAGAATAAGTGAATGAGAATGGTTAAACTGGAGGAAGATGTGGAAAAATATTATAAACATCCTTTTTTCTTGAGCAAAATTTGTACAGACAAAACATCATAAAATTTGTATTGAGGAAAGAGGTGAAAAAAAACATGGTAAACACCTTTTATTTGGGAAAAAAAATTTCGGGAAAAAACATTATAAAACTTGCCTATGTTTCAATACATTTTATGTGATAATTTTATTGCACCCATGAACATGATTGTCCCTTTTACATGCTGTCAATTTTTTTCAAAAGAAAAGCAAAAACAAAAAATGAGAATATACAGTTGAGAATTTGTAAATTGAATATTGGGATGGTGACAAAGCATAATTAAATTGCATAATATAACTTTATTCAATTATGCCTGCCTCACGCAATTCAGTAATTATAGAGTTTATCTCTTGTGAATGGTTTGTGTATCCAGCAGTTCGAGATGCAATTAAAACACGTAACCTCTCACACAATTTATTTGGGTCATCATAATATTCATGAACAACATTTTCATTATATGGCACAAATTCTGTTTCTAAACATCCGCCAGTTTTTTTCATCATTAAATCACTCAAAATTGTTTTCGGCCTTCTCTTTGATGTTTTAGTTTCTTCAATTACTTTTATTGCACATATTTTTTCGTCCCCGTTTTATAACATCATCCTTTGTTAAATATGGATTGTCGATGGCTGGTACTTTTACGACTGTTACTGGATTTTTTTGAACACTTTTCTTGAGAGTTTGAATAGGTCATGGCATTTGAGTAATATTGCGCAATTTTTTCCCGCTAAAACGACTACTAAGCTTATTTTTTATCGGTGTTGGCATTACTCTTACAAATTTATTCGATCCAGTAGGCTCAGAAGACGAAAATTTCCGCTTTGTTGATGGATATCGATCTCCAATTATGATAACGCTATCATCATCCCTATCGCTAGATGTAACTAATTCAAATTCACCCCTTTTTTTATCAGCCTTCTCTTTCCTTTGTCGATGAACTTCATCAAAAATTCTATCCACCTTTCGCATTTCCAACATTTTTTTATTAACATTTCTATCTTTTTCTTTTCGGTTTTTATCATAATCTTTCATTGATAATATTGCTCTTTTTCCAACTGAATTTGATGCAACAATGATTTCATCATCAACAACATGATCAACAGCAGTTGGAGCATTATTTTCACCATCATCTCGCACCCTTTCCTTCTTAGACTGTTGAACATTTTTGATGTTGAATTGGCTGCTATTTCCACCATAATCCGAATCAATGTCCATAAGCGTCTATAAGTCTTTATAGGCCTTTTTATATTTATTATGAATGATTTTTCGCGCTTCAACAAGTTTTGTTGTGATATCGTTTTCACGTTTTAATTGAATTAGATTTTGACGCATCGTAGTTCTATAAAACTCAACCCTTTCAAATTAAAAATAACACTGATTAAATTTCACGATTATTCAATACTTTTATATAATTGTAAAAATTCACTAAAATTTTTTCGATATCGACCATTATTTACATCACTATCCAGATCAATAATGACGAATCCATATCTTTCTCTGCCAACATTCGAGACAAAATTTCTTAAATTCATTGAATTTCATATCGCAATTAACACCAAAATCTTCAAACACATGCTTTAAATTCATGCCATCTTGCTTAAATAATATTAAAAAATTACAATTATTGCGAATCAAATGTTTGCTCAATTTCAAAAAAAATGTAAATGTTTGAGTTAAATAAATGGCATCTGTTTGATAGTGTCGACCCATGCAAAAAAAGATTTCGTACACTATCTTGATTTCTATCGCAGATTACGTCATCAAAAACAAATATTGAATTGCGTTTGGCTTCATTTGGTGGTATGACGTCATCGACTGATGAAAACGTATGATAACCAATATCTTTGATAGGGGTGAACATTTTCTCCAAATACTTATATTTATCTTGCCCCAATGTCTTCGAATAAATATATAAATTTTCAAATTTAAGCCCGTTTTTTGATTCGATCAAACTAAATAATATTTATTGAATTTTTATGTCTACTGTGAGAGCCGACAAGTAATGTAATTACAGTTATGTTTAAGTTTATCATTAGTTTCAGTTTCGTAATTAGTTACAGTTTGAATAGTGTCAATTATTGTTAGTGAATATAACAGAGTAGAAAGAATTTTACATATTTGAATATAATAGAATATTACAGTGAATATATAAATAAATAAAGCTAATCAAATAGATAAATAATAATTTAGTTTAGTTTAGTTTCCGTAAAGTTGTATGTTATGTATGTTTTATGTTTCGATTATGCTGCAATTTTTCTATCATTCTCCAAGTCCTAAATCATTACCTATCAATTTAAATTAATATAATTTTACAATGAGAAAAAGAAAAAAGAAAGAAAATTTAGTCAGGTACTAGTTTTATCAGGAATGTAACATTATTATAAATATATTTATATTTTGTTTTAAATATTTTAATTAGCGTAGAACTTGTCAAATATAGAGTCCGGAATTTGAGATACTTTATTCCTAAATGAGTCTCTGTCCAGGGTAATATCAACAAATAAAGCTGCCAAGTTATACAGTTTACATGATAACCGAAAGGAAGCATTATTAGTACAATCAAGCACAAAAATTAGTTTGATAAATTCCGTATTTCTTCGTGATCATTATCATTCACTAAAAGCACTTTACTAGAGCCGGATTATCAAACTAAATTTTTGTCGCCTTATTTACTAATAATGCTTCCTTTCGTTATCATGTAAACTGTAAACTTGCAGCTTTATTTTTATATTACCCTGCAAGCCATTAGGAGACCAAATTCCGGACTCTATATTTGACAAGTTCTACGCTAATTAAAATATTTAAAACAAAATATAAATATATTTATAATAATGTTACATTCCTATAAAACAGACCTACTAAATTTTCTTTCTTTTTTCTTTTTCTCATTGTAAAATTATATTAATTTAAATTGATAGGTAATGATTTAGGACTTGGAGAAGGATAGAAAAATTGCAGCATAATCGAAACATAAAACATACATAACATACAACTTTACAGAAACTAAACTAAACTAAATTATTATTTATCTATTTGATTAGCTATTTATTTATATATTCACTGTAATATTCTATTATATTCAAATATGTAAAATTCTTTCTACTCTGTTATATTCACTAACAATAATTGACACTATTCAAACTGTAACTAATTACGAAACTGAAACTAATGATAAACTTAAACATAACTGTAATTACATTACTTGTCGGCTCTCACAGTAGACATAAAAATTCAATAAATATTATTTAGTTTGATCGAATCAAAAAACGGGCTTAAATTTGAAAATTTATATATTTATTCGAAGACATTAGGGCAAGATAAATATAAGTATTTGGAGAAAATATTCACCCCTATCAAAGATATTGGTTATCATACGTTTTCATCAGTCGATGACGTCATACCACCAAATGAAGCCAAACGTAATTCAATATTTGTTTTTGATGATGTAATCTGTGATAGAAATCAAGATAGTGTACGAAATCTTTTTTGCATGGGTCGACACTATCAAACAGATGTCATTTATTTAACTCAAACATTTACGAAATTGAGCAAACATTTGATTCGCGATAATTGTAATTTTTTAATATTATTTAAGCAAGATGACATGAATTTGAAGCATGTGTTTGAAGATTTTGGTGTTAATTGTGATATGAAATTCAATGAATTTAAGAAATTTTGTCTCGAATGTTGGCGCGAAAGATATGGATTCGTCATTATTGATCTGGATAGTGATGTAAATAATGGTCGATATCGAAAAAATTTTAGTGAATTTTTACAATTATATAAAAGTATTGAATAATCGTGATATTTGATCAGTATTATTTTTGATTTGAACGGGTTGAGTTTAATAGATCTACGATGTGTCAAAATTTAATTCAATTAAAACGTGAAAAAGACATCACATCAAAACTTGTTGAAGCGCGGAAAATCATTCATAATAAATATAAAAAGGCCTATAAAGACCGTGTTAGTCGTGAAACTAAGCTGAATAAAAAATATCGTCCAATTACTGAGGCATTAGGTAAACTAGTTGTTGCGCAGTCATCAGCTGATAAAAAATTGAAGAAGCCTATCGCTGAATATGATCCAGCTGATTCAATTTATGACGAAGCTGCAAATAGTGATGATGATGATGTTCAATCAATGGATCAATCACATGATGATTGGTCCAACCATTCTGAAAACGATTCTGAAATCTCGCTTATGGACATTGATTCGGATTATGGTGGAAACAGCAGCCAATTCAATATCGAAAATGTTCAACAGTCTAAGAAGAAAAGGGTGCGAGATGATGGTGAAAATAATGCTCCAACTGCTGTTGATCATGTTGTTGATGATGAAATCATTGTTGCATCAAATTCAGGTGGAAAAAGAGCAATATTATCAATGAAAGATTATGATAAAAACCGAAAAGAAAAAGATAGAAATGTTAATAAAAAAATGTTGGAAATGCGAAAGGTGGATAGAATTTTTGATGAAGTTCATCGACAAAGGAAAGAGAAGGCTGATAAAAAAAGGGGTGAATTTGAATTAGTTACATCTAGCGATAGCGATGATGATAGCGTTATCATAATTGGAGATCGATATCCATCAACAAAGCGGAAATTTTCGTCTTCTGAGCCTACTGGATCAAATAAATTTGTAAGAGTAATGCCAACACCGATAAAAAATAAGCTTAGTAGTCGTTTTAGCGGGAAAAAATTGCGCAATATTACTCAAATGCCACGACCTATTCAAACTCTCAAGAAAAGTGTTCAAAAAAATCCAGTAACAGTCGTAAAAGTACCAGCCATCGACAATCCATATTTAACAAAGGATGATGTTATAAAACGGGGACGAAAAAATATGTGCAATAAAAGTAATTGAAGAAACTAAAACATCAAAGAGAAGGCCGAAAATAATTTTGAGTGATTTAATGATGAAAAAAACTGGCGGATGTTTAGAAACAGAATTTGTGCCATATAATGAAAATGTTGTTCATGAATATTATGATGACCCAAATAAATTGTGTGAGAGGTTACGTGTTTTAATTGCATCTCGAACTGCTGGATACACAAACCATTCACAAGAGATAAACTCTATAATTACTGAATTGCGTGAGGCAGGCATAATTGAATAAAGTTATATTATGCAATTTAATTATGCTTTGTCACCATCCCAATATTCAATTTACAAATTCTCAACTGTATATTCTCATTTTTTGTTTTTGCTTTTCTTTTGAAAAAAATTGACAGCATGTAAAAGGGACAATCATGTTCATGGGTGCAATAAAATTATCACATAAAATGTATTGAAACATAGGCAAGTTTTATAATGTTTTTTCCCGAAATTTTTTTTCCCAAATAAAAGGTGTTTACCATGTTTTTTTTCACCTCTTTCCTCAATACAAATTTTATGATGTTTTGTCTGTACAAATTTTGCTCAAGAAAAAAGGATGTTTATAATATTTTTCCACATCTTCCTCCAGTTTAACCATTCTCATTCACTTATTCTCTCATATGTTACCGTATCTTTTAATCCTTCTTCTTCATACTCGACTTTTCTAATGTTTATAACTAGGGGAATTTATCAAATCAGATGTGTTGCAGATATTGCAGATAGTTTGGATTTGCAGCGGATATTCTTCGTGAATACCCGCGCTATCTGCTAAAAATCCGCAAATATTCGTAGGCAACACTCAATATTTGATGTTTTAGTGCTAGAAAATTTGAGCAGATTTTTTGCAGATTTCTACGGATATTTATTCCATAAATTCCCCTAGGTTTATAACACCTATTGGGTGTATGCAAAAGAAATGTCGATTTAGATAACAGATGGCGTAACTAGCGTTGTGTGCATCGGAGCACACCGCGGCCATTTTCTTTTTTTGTCTGTCATTACGCTATAAATTTCAGTATATGTCATTTTGCTGAAGTGTAAACAACAAAGATTTTTTTCACTTCAAAAATATCGAAATTCGTGCCTGAAAAAGTGGTTTTGCGGGGAACTTTAATAACCTTCTTTCATTTGAAGAAAACCGCTGCTGAAAGTTATCGTTTGTTAGTAGAAGCTTACGGTGAACATGCTTCAACCTAAAGAGCTATCCAGTGAGAAAAAAAATTCAAACACGTTCCCGAACGCCATCTAAACTCACGAACATAAATTAGATTCACCAACATTTGATACTGAATCTGAATAAAAATTGATTATGTGTAATTCTATAAAAATAATTAAATATTTATGTTCAATAAAATATTTTTCATTATTAAATTATTGAAATATAAATATTTTTGAGATAAAATAATAAAAATACGCCAATCGAATAAACTTGCGCAGACTTAATATAAATAGTTTGTTTTGCTTTAGTTGTATTTTTAATTTCTCAATGAAGTGTTTTTATTATTTTATTTCAAAAATATTTATATTTCGATAATTTAATAATGAAACATATTTTATTGTACATAAATATTTAATTATTTTTATATAATTCCACATAATCAATTTTTATTCAGATTCAGTATCAAATGTTGGTGAATCTAATTTATGTTTGTTCGTTTAGATGGCACTTAACGGGGAGACTCACATACAAATGTACAGGGCTATATAGACTGCTTACCAGGGTAGGCTTCAACTCAAAAAACTTGTGAACGATGGTTTGCGAGATTCAAAAGTGGTGATTTTGACTTGGAAGACAAAGAACGGCCACGTCTTCCAAAAAAAATTGAAGATGCGGATTTGCAAGCATTATTGGATGAAAATCCTTGTCAAACGTAAAAAGAACTTGCAATGGAGTTGAAGGTTGATCAAGCAACTATTTCTAGACATTTGCATGCAATGGGAAAATTTCGAAAGCTGGGAAAATGGGTGCCACATCAATTGAACGAAAATCAACTCAGAGCAAGAATCGAAACATGCAAAAAACACCTTGCTGAGCACAAAAAACGTAGTGAAACACGATGAAAAATGGATCTATTACGACAATCCCGGTGGGATCAGGAAGGTGTCGTGTATTATGAGCTGCTGAAACCTGGCTGCTGGCCAAACGGTTGATGGTAAGTGCTACGAACAACAATTGATCAAAATGAAGCAAGCCCCGACAAACAATTTCCGTCAAAATGCAAACTGCATAAAATCTTTTGCAGGCCTGCAAATACCTCTGCATATAGGCAAAAGGGACCAAAAAGGCGGGGCTTATCCATAGAAAAACGTGTTTATGCAGACTTTATGTAGAATGTGTTCAAGGCTTTTGCATACTTAATGCAGACTTTATTGCCTCTGCTTAAATTGTATGCAGACTTGTAGAACATATGTTTGCAAAAAGTTTGCAAAATATCTGCATAAGTTATCTTTATTCCTCTTTCATTTTCTATTTCTTCTTCATCATTATATAGCTAGGACATATCACTGCATATCACTAAATGTTTGTTTATTATATTTTCCCAAGCATTGCGACATCAGCGTTTAATATCATGATATTATATAGTATGCATATTGAAATAAAATATCTTATTTCGACTGAATATATGCTTGAATTTTAGAAACAAATGTATTTTTATGGTGAAGTTGTGAATGCTACCCCCCACATTTTTGACGCGCTTTTAAGAAAAATTAAATTCAACAATATTTAAAAATTTTACTTCATAATTAAAATTAAATGTTTGCTATTATTTGATAAAAAAAATTACTCAAATCAATTTTATTTTAATTTTTATGAATTTTACATTAACTTTTTATTTTTTTCTAAATGAGAAATTATTTTTACATTTTTTTTTAATTTTCACGAAAAATATTTTTAAATATAGCGAAGAATTATTGAAAAAGTGCCATTAAAAATATGGCGACTAGGTTTTTCTGCAATGCAAGTGCAATGCAAGCTAAATGCAGGTTCATGGCACAAACAATTAAAATTTGGCGTATTTTTCACGTCAAGTCTGCATAAAAATCCATAATATCGCTATGCAAACTTATTGCACAACCAGATTGCCCCTGCAAATAGCCTGCTTAGGTTTTTATTTTTGGTCTTATTTAATCCTGCAATTAGTTTACACAACAAGCTTGAGCAGGCTCTGCAAATAGTTTGCTTCTTCTCTCAAGCAGACATATTCTGTAAGTAGCTTGCTTATAACTTGCAAATGGCTTGCATTAAAATCCACGCCCACAATTTTTTTTAATTCTGCATAATAAATTAGCAGACATATATGCAAATCGTATGCATGTGTGTGCTGCACAATTTTCATTGCAAACTATTTGCAAACTATTTGCAGAGAGGCTACGTCTGCATAAGGAAAAAATTGTTTGTCGGGATGTTCCATTTGTTGTTCCGGCTTGGAATAAATACATTGACACTTATACCAATATTTGCTTGTGTGGATAAATGACTTGATTTTTCTAAATGTAAACACAAAGTAATGACAAATTTGTTGGATGAAGTTTTTATTGATATATTGAAAATATAGAATCAAAGTATACATTTGATTGTAAAATAAAAATGATTGTCAGTTGAATTAAATTTGTCTTACAATATACAAGTAGTATATTTTATTTAAAGTTCCTTTTACCTACATGGTAGCAAAGCTATAAGTATTTAGAAAAATGGATCATAAATTAACATTTGAGAAATTGGACAACGGTAATTATTTTACTTGGAAGTATCGCATGGAAATGCTTCTCAAAAAAGAAACCGTTTGGAAAATTGTTACTGAAGATCCACCAGCAGCAACTGATACTATACGAGCAACTTGGAATGAAAAAGACGAAAAAGCGATGGCTTTGATTGGCTTATCTGTTATGGATAATCAACTTCAACATATACGAAATGCGAAGACTGCAAAAGAAAGCTGGACAAATCTCCAAAATTTTCATGAGCAAAAGACTCTAGTTAACACAACGACTTTAATGAGAAAACTGTGGGATTTAAAATTAACTGAAGACATGAATCCACAATCTCACATACAAGATATGACGAACATCTTACAAAAATTAGTTGACCCCGGCGAACCTGATTTAACCGAGAAGTGGAAGTTCTCTATCTTGTTAAGCAGCTTACCAGAAAGTTACCAAACTTTAGTGACTGCTCTTGAAGCAAGAGAGTCATCATCTCTTACTTTTGCGTTAGTTCAAACAAAAATTATTGATGAATTCATGAGGAGAAACAAAGAACATTCTTCACAGGATCAAGTTTTGAAAATACAAAGTGAAAAAAAACCAGTAATGAAGTGCCTGTACTGCAAAAAACCTTCTCATCTAATCAAGGATTGCCGCAAGTTAATGCGTAAGAAAAATGAACAACAAAAGAATCAAAATACTACAATAGTAAATTCCATTCAACGTGGAGAATCGGATGATGATTTACTTTTTGCATTAAATGAAAATCGTTTCACTCAATCAATTTTGGATTCAGGGGCTACTTCGCATGCATCAAATCAAAAATATTTATTCAGCTCCTTAGATGAAAATTATCAAACTTCTATCAAAGTAGCAAATGGAATTCGAGTGAAAATTTGTGGCAAAGGTGATTGTATGATCGATTTTAAAAATGAAATGGGTCAAGTAACAACTGTTAAAATAAAAGATGTCTTATACGCTCCGGACTTAGAAGGAACGTTTATTTCAATTAAAAGACTCTGTAAAGATGGTTATGAAGTACATTTTCGTGATGAAATTGGTGAAGTGCTGAAAAATGGAAAACAAATTGCAATTGCTCCGTTATCAAATAATTTATACACCATCAACATTGAGAAAATTTATTCTCTATACAATTCTAGATGTTGTATTCATGATTGGCACAGAATATTTGGGCATAGAAACATAAATGCAGTGAGAACTATGATTAAAATTCACAATTTAGATGTAGTTAAATGCTCATGTGACGACCTGTGTGATGTATGTCAAGAAGGAAAGTTAAAAAAAAAAAAACCACCAAAAAAAAAAAATTTTTCCCTTTTTATACGATTTTTTTGTTCAATCCCAAAAACCAGCCGGAAAAAAATACATTCTGTCTTTTTTTTATGTTTTTTTGAGGTATATTACCATATATTTATTACAAAAAATGAAGTCAAGATAAAGTAAACAATTCGTTGAGTTAATGAAAACGTCGAAAGGTTCAAAACCAAAGAAGTTTAATTCAGATAGAGGCGGTGAATACAATAACAAAGATTTGAAATCGTATCTTAAGAATGAAGGAATTCAATGGCAAATGACGCCTGGTTACACTCCTCAACTGAATGGAGTAGCTGAGAGGAAGAACAGAACACTTGTTGAAATGGCTAGATGTCTATTGTTAGATGCAAATCTTCCAAAAAAATTTTGGGGTGAAGCAATTTCTACAGCAAATTTTCTTCAAAATAGAATGCTGACAAAATCAACAAACAAAATTCCGTCTGAAATTTGGAATAACAAACCAGTTAAATTGAACAATTTGAATATTTTTGGAAACTATTGTTACGTAAAAATTCCTGATGAAAAAAGGAGAAAATTTGATGATAAAGCTGAACTAATGATACTACTTGGCTACACATCGAACAGTTACAGATGTTATGATTTTAAAACAAATAAGATCATTTTTTCGAGAGACGTAGTATTTAAAAGAATAGGAGATACAACAAACTCAATTACTATTCCCTCAACCATTGAAATACAAAATGATAAAGAAAATCATGTCAACAACGATGAGGTACCACGCAGATCCGATAGGAAAAACAAAGGTATCCCACCAAACAGATATGGTTACGATAATATTCAATGTAAATATATGGACTGGATGAGGGATTATTATTCGAGCAATTCAACGAAAGAAAAGGAAAACACTGAAAATAAGATTGAAAGTATTTATTCTTTAGAAGAAATCCCATCATCATACAATGAAGCCATATTACATACGCAACGTGACCAATGGATAGATGCAATGCAACAAGAACTATCATCTATTCATCAGAATAACACTTGGATTTTAGCTGATTTACCTGATGATAGAAAAGCCGTTGGTTGCAAGTGGTTATTTACAATGAAAAACAATGACAAAGGAGAACCAGTTCGTTTTAAAGCAAGATTAGTTGCACAAGGTTATTCGCAACAATTTGGTTTGGATTATAACCAAGTATTCGCACCAGTTGCAAAACAATCAACATTGCGAATTCTTTTGAACATAGCATCAAAAAAGAGATATCATACAAGACATTTAGATATCAAAACTGCATTCCTATATGGCAAGCTCGATGAAACAATATTTATGAAACAGCCACCTGGTTTCGAGCTTGGAGGGGAAGGAAAATAAAGTATGTCTCTTACAACGCAGCCTTTATGGTTTGAAACAGTCACCACATTGTTGGAACAAAAAGATAAACGAAGAATTAGAACGGATGAATTTTTACAGAACCAAAAGTGATCCATGTCTTTATCGCAAAGAATACACGAATGGTGACGAAGTATAAATGCTGTTATATGTAGATGATATTTTAATTGTTTCAAATTCGATTGAGAAAATTGAAGAATTCAAACATTTTATTTCAAAATTGTTTGAAATTCATGATTTAGGAGAGGCAACAAACTATCTTGGTATTCAAATACAAAAAATTAATGGTGTTTACTGTATTAACCAAGAAAAATACATAAGAAAAATTATGAAGAGGTTCAAGATGGAGGATGCTAAAGTATCAAATATACCATTATCAACAAGTTATGGTAAAAGTAATGAGGAGATATTGCTGCCAAACAACAATCAATATAGAGAAATAATAGGTAGTATCTTGTATGTTAGCCTGAATACGAGACCGGATATAGCAGCAGCAATTTGCATTTTATCACAAAAAACATCATGTCCATCAAAAGAAGATTTGAATGAATTGCGACGTTTGATGAAATATTTGAAGGGTACTATAACGTATAAATTGCCACTAAATGCTACTGACAATATTCAATCTCTATATGGATATTGTGACGCAAATTATGGAGAAAACAAAATTGACCGAAAGTCCAATAGTGGATATGTTCTGAAGATGAATGGTGGTGTAATCAGTTGGAGTTGCAAGAAACAAAAATTGGTATCGCTATCATCAACTGAGGCCGAATATATTTCACTGTGTGAAACTGTCAAGGAAATTTCATACATTAAAAATATTTTGTATGAATTGAAAATGCATGATTCTGAACGGATTTTATTGTACGAAGATAATCAAAGCACTATCAAGATGTTGAAAAATGAACGGATGTCACAACGATCGAAACATATTGATATAAAATATCATTATGTCAGAGATGCAATTGTAAATGAACTTATCGAAGTAAAATACTGTCCAACCGAAAACATGCTTGCAGATATGATAACGAAAGCCTTAACATTAAGTACATTTGAAAAACATAGAAATGGATTGAATTTTATTCAAGATGAAAAGAGCAAATAGATAAGAGAATTATGGAATCAACAAAAATTTGGGAAGGTGTTGGATGAAGTTTTTATTGATATATTGAAAATATAGAATCAAAGTATACATTTGATTGTAAAATAAAAATGATTGTCAGTTGAATTAAATTTGTCTTACAATATACAAGTAGTATATTTTATTTAAAGTTTCTTTTACCTACAAAATTGGCATTAAAATAGTAAATACAATAATATGTCATTTGAACAAGCGATGCCAATTTATATATTTATTTGCTTTTATCACGAAAAAATATTGCACAATTCGTGCAATTATATGTGATATTTTTGTTATATCTTGTATATCATGTTAAAAATACTGATTAGTGATTAAAATGCATTACAATGTAAGTATGGATTTGACTCATTTCTGATTTTTTCTGAGGTCAAAAATGATTCACAACTCATCTCAACACTTTCATTAATCTACAGAAAAATAAATTAATTTAAAAATAATTATAAACTGAAAATTAAAAAACACGATATTATTATTCCGGATTATGTATTTATATATTTTAGTTGTTAATTTAATGACATATTATCCATCTATCAGTGCCATCTATTGGAATACATTAGTTCAGAAAAATGTCACCCCGTGTACAGGGCGAAAACAGTCATGTTTTCTGTCAAGACGCTCCTATGATTCAAACAACGATATGCCTTTGCTCTCGTGTCGTATCCCACAAATGTCATTTTTGTGGATTTTGGTGACCATTAGCCCGCTTTGTTGAAAATAACTTCATTACCTTTATCAACAATTTTGCTTACAGAGAGTGAATTCACAGCTAAATCATGAACGTGTAATATTTTTTCCATTTCACTTTTACTTTCGTTGGATTGAAATAACGCTGTTCCACGATTTTTTACAGCTATCTTTTCATTATTAGCTGCAAGTATGTGTCCAATTTCACTCTCTTTTTTATCGCGCAAAATGTTTTCATGTGGTATCATATGGCTACTTGCCCGCTGTCCACATACCATTCTGACCGTGTGTTGCCTGCACTAACTGCCTGCAAAGCACAAAATGCATTGTTTTTGCATTCGATGTTTGTGAAACTTGCTTATTTTCCTTTGGACATTCTTCGCTGTTTCGCAAATGCGAAGTCGAATTACATGCATAGCAACGACACTGCTTCTTGAAATTCTTCTTCTTATTTTTGTTTGGTATTTTTTTCTTGGCAAGCATTGCCTCACCACACTCCTTGTCATCCATTTCCAACAATTTTAATTTTAATTCATCGGATTTTAAATGAGTGTTGGCTCCCAAACTCATAATAAAAGATTTGAATTTTTCACTTAAGCCCACCAAAAGAAATGCAATTACCCAATCATCACCTACAGAGCAAAAACCAATCTTTTCCAGTTTAGCCTCTGTCGTCATGATATTTGCTATGTAGACTGTCATAGATTCGCAGTTTTCCAATTTGTTAGTTACCAATTTTTCTAACAAACCTGTTCTCTCATCTGAGATGACCCCTGTCTTGGAACAGCTACTGGATTCTGATATGTGAGTTCAGACATGATTCCATTGACAAAACGAAAATTCCTTTGACTGCATTTAGTTTTGTCACATCGGTTTCCTTTGCTAACGTGAGTTCTGTAGCACTTTTTGGTACGATACAATCCCAATAACTTTTCATTACCAGATAATTTTCCATTTGGAATATCCAATCATAAACATTGTCGCCGCCTTTCAGCTTTTCCATGACAAAATCGGATTTAAAATTCATTTCACTATCGTCGTACTCACTCACTCCTGATTTCGTTACCACTTACGGTAATTTTTTTTTTTTTTTTTCAACCAAACAAATTATGCAACGTTTTATCACTGTCTTTCCACTATTCACTTTTTAAATCGTCCGTTACACCTTTATTTGATGCACTCATTCAAATAATTCACTATTTAAAAAAAGAAAAAAAAAACAGGCGCTTTTGATACAATTTATCAAATTTTATTGATCACACCAATTGCGAACATATAAATCTTACCACCAGCCATATCGACTTCGAAATGGGACTCTGCGATTTATCTGCCGTGTTTCAATCAATAAATTTAGTTCTTTCAATTGAATATCCATATAACATAGTCTAAACCACAATTTTATTCAATCCGTTGAACAATATTTCCTTGAGTCTTTTGCTATATACAAATCTCTCAACTGAAAACACACAAAATTCACTCTGTGTGTAATTTGATGCGCAACTTCGCTTTGCTACCATAAACGTAAATTTACAGTACGTTTGAAACACAACACCAGAGCTAAAATAACTGAAAAGTAATTAGTGCACAGAATAATAAAGACGACTTAATAATTTGTTAATATACAATGATAGTGGTTCATCGCAATTTACAAATAATCTTACAATTGTAAATCACATTTTACAATAAATTGTAGAATTGTAAATCAATTTTACAATTTACAATTTACAATTTACAATTTACAATTTACAATTTACAATTTACAATTTACAATTTACAATTTACAATTGAATGGTGCAATAGACCCCTGATTTTGAGTGCTATGTGCACCCCAGCCATAAGTTACTACATTCCCATTATCCATAATGGGGTCAATGAGCGCCGCAGCCATATCACGTATAAAATGCTTTGTGTGCCGAATGTGATTTAACACACCATACACTTTTTGCAATTTACACTTGTCATGTTCTTGGAATGAGAGATTTTCGTCAAAAATAACACCAAGGTTTTTAATTGACTTACAGAATTCGAGTTTTTCATCACCAATTTTAACATCTCCGATCGCATCAAAATTTTACCGACTTTTATGATATTTAGAACCGATGATCATTACTTTCGATTTAGAACCGATTAATTTCATACCGCGACGTTTAATAAAATCATTTAATTTTGCGAGATCCGAATTTACTAATTCAATACCGGTATTTATTTGATCAAACTCAACTTCGATAAGAGCCTGACAATTATCCGCGAATATATTTCAAAAATGCTAATTGTCTATAGAAACTGCTATCAATGTCTTTGATCGATAGAAAAGCTCACTTTTGAGTGCCACCTAGCGACAGAATTGTGCATTATAATATTTACTCAAAACGGAAGTTTTTAGTTTTATCGCGTGAACCAACTTCACTCTAGTTGGTGAAGCGTTCGAGCTAAATGCTTTCGCTTTTTATGTGATTTGCGAAAATGTGACAGTAGATGGCCTCACACACACAGAACACAATCAGTAATTTGCTTACGAATGTATTGGTGAAATGTCAAACTACCAATAGAAACTTCATTTTGCATTGGTAATTTAGTACATGATATCGTATAATAATATTAATGTATTTGATGTATTGTAACGCAAAATATCTGTTACACCAATACATACAAAATAGTATAAAATATCATATACTAAATTAACAATGCAAAATGACGTTTCTATTGGTAGTTTGACATTTCACCAATACATTCGTAGGCAAATTACTGATTGTGTTCTGTGTGTGCATGTGTATCTAGTTAATGTATTTTCGGCATTTTACTTAGGAGATCAAAGACGTTGACTGCTATAAATTCCCTTCATATCGAATTCAATAATTTCAGTGGAGACATACCAAAAATAGCTGCTCTTCCAGTTGCTCGACTCTTCGAGAAACACACTTCACAATTATATCTATTTATTTGAATTTTATTCAAATTAATGTCATTTGTAATTCGAGCTTCAGAGCATACAAATATTTTCGGCTTGAGAGACTTACACATGCTTTCTATCTTATTCTTGCATTTAAATATACAATGTAGGCGTGTCTTGGTTTTTATATTTATTATTAAAATCACAATTAAACTTAAAATTAAACTTAGAATTTTTCCCTATTGAAGAGTACGAGTTTGGCACCTTTATTTCTGTGTTGTCGAAAGTTTTTCTGGTGTTTTCTTTGGTGTAAGCGACTTTGTATTTGATGTGTTTGGTAAAGTCATGTCCAGTCTGGGTATCTCGATTCAGCAAGGAAACCACGAATGATGAAATCGTAAATTACATCACAACGAACACATCTATTGCTGATAAATCACGTTTTTCCATCCATAAGCTCGTAAAAAAGGACTGTGACATAAATTCGTTGAATTTTGTGTCATTTAAAATCGAGTTAAATACCGACGATTTCGAAATTATATGCGACCCAAATATGTGGCTACAAAATATACTAGTGCGTGAATTCACTCAACTAACGAAACAAACCTTCGATGCTATGTTTCCATCGATGGAAAATTTAAACAAGAGGACCAAGCGAACTACGATACCAACAGTGGATTTAATGGATTGGACGTCGCCAAACACATCTCCGAAGAAAACACCGGAAAAAAAATCATCAAGTCAGAAGTAAAACAATTGTCACACTAATAGCGATTCGAAATTATCTTTCATCTTCGTCTGTTCATCTCAAATGCACTAATGACATCGAATTTACTTGTGTTGTCATTGATCGTGCAAACAACTCCAAGATTTATGTTTATGCAGCCTATATTCCACCATCTTCATCATATAAAATTTATTACAAACACTTAAATGCCATAAAATCCATACATCTTGTACACTTGGATTTTATCTTCGTTTTGGGTGACTTCAACATTCCTCTGGTTGATTGGATTGTGCCGAATGATTGTTTAAATGATCATTTAAACGTTATGTTACCTGTCAATGTTTCGCCTCCATTTGCTGCTGATTTTCTACAAGAATTGCTATGTTTTGGCTATAATCAAATCAATGATAAATTCAATAACAACGGCTGATTACTTGATTTACTCTTCACCAATGATGGTTCTGATGTTGAAATATTGGGTGTGTTCCTAGAAAGACGCGCATCGTTACTAACTTCGTTTCGATTCACTCGCGCCATTTTTTTGACAGTGACAGCTATTCTATCTTAAAGAGCATCAAAAAATCTATTGAATTACAAGTGTCAAAGTGAACAGTCGTATTTTTGCAGAAGTTTTTATCATAATCGAAAATGTCTAATTTCGTGCCTTCGAAACAACATTTGCGGGAAGTTTTGATACACTACTTTCATTTGAAGAAAAGTGCAACAGAAGCGCAACGTTTACTCATTGAAGCTTACCCTGAATATTTGTAAGCATTAGAATGTGTCAGGAGTGGTTTGTACGGTTTAGAAGTGGTGATTTCGATACAGAAGACAAAGAGCGACCAGGTCCATCAAAAAAGTTTGAAGACGACGAATTGGAGGCATTACTTGATGAAGATCCATGTCAAACTCAAGAAGAACTTGCAAAATCATTGGGAGTCACTCACTCAGCCATTTCCAAACGCTTGAAAGCAGCTGGATACATTCAAAAGCAAGGAAATTGGGTGCCATATGAATTGAAGCCGAGAGACGTTGAAAGGCGATTTTGCATGTCTGAAATGCTGCTTCAACGCCACAAAAAGAAGGCATTTTTGCATCGTATGGTTACTGGCGATGAAAAGTGGATTCATTACGACAATCCAAAGCGAAAGAAATCATATACGAAGCGCGGCAAGCCTGCAAAATCGACACCAAAGCCGAATATTCATGGTGCTAAGGTAATGCTCTGTATTTGGTGGGATCAGAAGGGTGTGCTATATTATGAGCTGCTAAAACCAGGTGAAACCATTAATGGGGACCGCTACCGACAACAATTGATCAAATTGAATGCAGCAAATAAGCAAAAACGGCCGGAATATGCGACTAGACATGAGTCAATAATTTTCCATCATGACAATGCTCGGCCACATGTTGCGGTGCCTGTTAAAAATTATTTGGAAAACGTCGGATGGGAAATTCTGCCTCACCCGCCTTATAGCCCAGACTTGGCCCCTTCCGATTACCACTTGTTTCGGTCGATGCAGAATCACCTCTCGGTTCACTTCAGTTGAAGGTATCAAAAAATGGCTCGATTCGTTCTTCGCTCTGAAAAATGAGCAATTCTTTTGGGATGGAATCCATAAATTGCCTGAAAGATGGGAAAAAGTCGTAGCTTCCGATGGACAATATTTTGAATGACATGTATTTTCATTTTCATACATAAATAAATGGTTTTTTTAACAAAAAAAAGCGCGTCTTTCTAGGAACACACCCAATACTTGAAACAAATCTGTTGACAAGAAGAAAATTGTTATCGCCTCAACTTCCACCGCGCTGATTTTATTGGGATTTGCAATTTTCTCAATGATTCCAGTATTGTTAAAAATTTTACATACAAATTACTGAATGAAAAGATTGAGTTCATTAATGATATTTTGAGTGAAGCCATCGCAATTTTCGTTCCTAAATCTAAAATCAATTCATTCAAGAAACCATGGTGGAATAGACAACTCCAATCACTTGAAAATCGAAAGAACAAAGAATGGAAACGATTTAGAACTAATAGGAACAAATCCACTTTTGATCGTACTTGTGAAGAATTTGATTCTCTCAATGCAATTTTGTATCACAACTACAAGAAGAAACTGGAATCATCATTGAAATCAAACCCTTCTTCATTTTGGAAATTTGTCAAATCGAAGCGAACTGTTGATTGTTTACCTAAGCACTATGGTACAAACTCATCAATGGATATAAATGTTCAAGCCTCAATGTTTGCGGAATTTTTCGACGAGAATTTTTCATCGAACCAGTCCGATCAGTCTCCATCACTTGTTACGCCACATTTTAATTTAAACGAATCATTTGTTTTAGATGACTACTTTGTATTCGATCAACTAATGAAAATTAAGACAAACACGAGTGCTGGTCCTGATGGCGTTCATCCCTTTATATTGAGAACTGTGCATTCGTTTTATATGAGCCACTTATAAGTGTTAAACAAAGTTCAAAAGTACTAGAATATTTGCATACTAAAATATTTTAACGATATTTTTCAAATTTGAAATTTTCGTTAAAATGTTTCAGTATGCAAATATTCTAGTAGTTTTGAACTTTGTTTTAGTAATATGGTACTAATCTGCCGTTTAATCCGAAACGTTAGCGTCTGTAGTACGGAATGGTTTACTGTGTACACTTATATTTAATGAATCTCTTCAAACTGGCATATTTCCGAACGCTTGGAAACGTTATTGAGTTCGACCGATTTTCAAAAATGGCGATAAATCGGCCATTGGGAACTATAGATGCATAGCTTAATTAATTACCATTCTTCGAGCACTGCGTTAATTTTCACCTTACTCGTATCGCATTTCGTAGTTTATCTCCACATCAACATCGGCTTTATGAAACATCGATCAACAACAACAAATTTGATGGAATTTCCACACTACTTCATTGCCGGTTTGAATACTTCAAATCGAGTGGATGTATTATATCTGGACTTCAGTAAGGCATTCAACTACCGAGTCAACCACGACAATCTTCTTCGAAAATTAACAGCGTTGCCGATTCCTACAAATATCATCAAATGGATAAAATCATATCTATCAAATCGCCAACAATACGTTAAACTGGGAGCTGCGGAATCACCTGATTTTACTGTTAATTCAGGTGTACCTCAGGTGTACCTCAGGGTAGTCATATTGGTCTAACGCTTTTCCTACTTTTCATTAACGACCTACCATCGGTTGCATCGAAAAATGTGGTTTTATCAATGTTTTCCGATGATGTTCGAATACTCTTCAACTCCAATCTTCAATCAACTCAGTAAAGGATTGGTGTGACAAAAATGATTTGCATCTAAATCTTGACAAATGCACAATTCTATCAATACACCGTGGAAGAACACAACTTAAACCTTTATACTCTTATGGTGATTACTATTCTACAAATTCTAGTAAACAGCGAGATTTGGGTGTGTTGATAAATGATAAACTGAATTTTCAAACACACATTGATATGATCAGCTCTAAAGCAAACTCTGCACTAGGTTTTGTGAAACGTTTTTCACGGGATATAGATAATCAAACCATGGCTTAAAATAAGAAAAATTTACAATATCCCATAAATAAAAAACACACGGTTTCGCCAAAATTCAAGTGGGCTAGTTTAGGGTATACCTTTTAGCCCTTACAACATTTGAAATGAAATGTTTTTTAGCGAGCTAAGGGACCAAACAATTTTTTTCGAATAAAAGAAAAGACAAAAACAATTGGCTTATTTCATGCCCTGATTTGTAGTTTAAAAAAGTGATTTTTTGGGAGAAATCCAAGAAAAACTACACTTTTTTAATATTCCATTTTGGGTTTAAGAGCATCCCGTTTCGGACTTATGATATCCCAAAACGGCAAGAATATCCCATTATTTTAAGCCATGAATCAAACCTCAAGAAAGCAATTTATTCAGCATTTGTACAACCAAACCTTGATTATGCTAGTACTCTGTGGCTTAAAATATGTTCAACTAAGTCTGATTTTATCGAAAGAATTCAACGTCAATTTTCAATGTTTGCGCTCCAAGAATATCCAAATAATTCAAATAATTACCAAATTTCGCCTTATGATGACCGTTTAAGAACGTTGAATATGATTAAACTCAGTCGACGGCGAATTAACTTTGCGTTATTATTTCTGTGTTACTTGCTTAACGATAGAATTCATTGTCCATTTGTAAAAAAATTGTTTTATATTAATCTTAATCCGCGTAATTTTCGTAATGCTGAACTTTTCAGAGTTTCAAATGTTTTAAATAGGAATCTAAATGCTCCAATTCCGATTATCTGTAAATATGCTAATATTATTAAAACCTTATTTATTGAATCTACCAATAGAAATGAATTTAAAAGAAAATTGTTTGATCTCCCTATTGATATATTCGACAATTGTTAAACCGTGATCTCTTTGTAATATTTTTGTTATATATTTCAGCCAGTTTTTGGCGGTGCAATAAATAAATAAATAAATAAAATATATTTATATTTATCATATTATATTTCCCATTTATGAGGCCAATTAGTCATTACACCAATTGTCAATCCTTATCTGCCTGTAGACATTTTGTACGCTTGAGAGAAGTATCTCTCTCTGGCTCAAGCATTTATCGGTTTTATTTGCTTTAAGTAGCTGGGCTGGTGTGTGCTTCATTTCTAGGTCCTATTGTATATAAAACATATACTTAATAGATGAGGAAGAATATGATTTATTATATTTTAGAGATAAGGTTTCACTCATTATATATCCAGAAAATTTTGATTTTAAAGAAGTTTAAATACTGAATATCGCAAATTAATATGTCAATTATTATTTCATTATTTATCTATAGTTCAAGGTATGTATGGTGAAAAAAATTTTCAATCTTATAATATATAATTTAATCGCATAGCGGTGATGAATGATCTTTTTATGGACTTTAACATCATAACGATACATGAAAAACGCATTTAATTTTAAAGTCCTTTCTGATAAAAGTTGTGAAGGAATGGTAAAAAAAAAACGAAGAGATATGAATGTGACAATTTATACTTTCATACTAAATCAGTTAAAGTTATGGGATATACAGATATTATAAAAAGATTGGTAATTTGTGCATAGATCAACTAAATCGAAGTCGAGAATGTGAAAACAACTTATATATGGATTCTCGGGTTCGAATAGATTAAATAAATTAATTTTTAAATCTACACGACAAGATTATGAATTTGGTATTTTATCTCTAAATATTTGATTAATTGTCGCATTATTTATTTATTCAATACATGCTTAATTTTCATTTCAATAAACTTATTATTGATATTATATTATCAGTGTATATTATATTGTTAACATTGTGAATTTAATTTTTCTAAATAAAACTATTTATGCGGCTCGTCTTTTGAGTCTAGGAACAAATCAAGCCAATTTTTCTCTTCTTCAGAAAAACACAAGATATATATAGTACGAATATATTCTCACCATGTCGTCCCCATCCCATAATCATGTCGAAAATATGGGAAAATTCCAGTAGCGAATTAGTCGAATTTCTTCGATTTTTTTTGAAGATTCAAGCAAAAGTAATCCAAATGGAGCATAAAAAGAAGCAGCAGACCTACCAAGATATGATCGGTCGACAATGTGCGTACGCAATGACGTTGCAATTCAGATTAGCACCGAAAGACGAACAGCTGATTAGATTAGAGTGAATCGAAGAGGCATTTACGAAATTCCTCAAAGAACATCACAAAGTCATTGAGCATTGCGAAGGGGTGACCTTGAATTTCAAAAGAAAGCATTTGCACAGTGTGATGAATCGTATTTTCTTCTCAAAATGTCGCCAAATCGTCAAATCAAGCATGAATGTGAAAATGCAGCTGGTACAGTTGGTGGTGCGAAGAATAGAACGAGAACATCATCGAAACCGAATTTACAATTTGATCGTGGTGAGTGGAACCGGATTCTGTATTTCGACGGTACGGAATATTTACCGTTGAATAAGCGTGCGTACATCAGAATATCATCATCTGAAGACGATGGAAATGAAAAAGCCGAGTGCAGTTCGACGCACAAGAAACCAACAGTAAAGTCGAAAGTGGTCAAGTGCGAAACACAAACGGTAAAAATCGATCTACGTGACAAACTGCAGCAAAACCAACGAAAAATCCGTGAAGTTGAAAGAAAGAAAAAGGGTCAACGCGAAGAAATAGAAAAACGAGAGCGAGAATTGGTAGCACGAGAACAAGCACAAAGTCGAAATGAGGCACGAGAGAAAGAGACAAAGAAGGTAGAAAAGAAAGTGATGTGCAACAACTGCGGCAGAAATCACAAAATGCGCGAATGTGAGGCAAGTTGAGCAAGCAACAAAAATGGGCGCACCCGAAGAATTTGGTCATAAATTAGATTATAAGCTGAATTGACTGATTAAAAATTAAGTAAAAAAGAAAAAACAATCGGTATTTTATTGAAAGAAAAAGCGAAATTTTGGAAGTTTTCAGTTTTTAGACTTGTATTGAGCGAAACAAAGTGTGAAATCGTAAGTAACAGAACATCCCAAGACAAATGAAACGAAAGTTACCTTAAAACTACGTTGAAACATTCTGATTGATTTTAAAACGACATTAATCTGACTTGAACGGTTGAATCAAAGAAACAATTGGGCAGAATTTCTCGGTTGAGCGAACATTTCTTATTTTTCAAAAGAATCGAGAAAAAAGAGCGATTTTATGGAATTTTTTCAGTTTTAAACCCAAGCGAACAAAACTGTAAAGCAACCCAGATTCAAGAACAAATAAAACTTTAACTGACTAAAGAAAAACTTTAACTGACTTTTATTTAATTTGGGCGAGTTTCATACAATTTGAAACGATACTTGAGGGATAAAATAAAGTGGAACATTTTCTTGAAAATTGCATGAATATTATTTTATGAGCGAAAAACTAAGAATTTATTGGACTTTCAAATTGCGATAGAAATTTTTCTGAGGAAAACATGGGCGATTTAAATCGAAGAGAAACACAAAGGGCTACTATAGCGCGAGCCAAAGCATTTGCCGATGGACCAGAATTGGCTAACATAGATTTAATACAGTTAAAAGAGCGAGTGAGATTATTAAAGCAAGCATATGATAGATATCTAGAAGAACACATACAGATATGTGAACAAATTAATGGTCACAAAGAAATGGAGCTACAAAATGAAGCATTGGCTGCAATAGAATATTTACATGCATTTGGAAAAATATCAAATAGAATTGAAGCAGTAGAAATTGAACAAGAACAGCAAATGTTTGCAAATGCTAACGAACGAGCTAGAAAAAACAACGATAATACGAGAATAATGAGAATAACGAAGAAATGATTCAACCACGAGTTCGAAGAAACGCAACAACTGATGTGCCGATGATGAAGAGCGATTAACGGTAAAGGTTTTTAAAGGAAAATATTCCGAATGGTGCGAATGGCGGGCAATGTATGATAGTTTGATACACAATGCAAACAATTTGGACGAAACACAAAAGTTCCATTATTTAATGAAATCACTTGAAGGTGATACAGCGCGAGTACTTAGTGGCTGGACAGTCAACAACAACAACAACAACAACAACAACAACAACAACAATCATTTAAAGACCATTATTGCCCTTCATCGTCTGGTATAGTCTGTTTTGTAATGGCAGCCCCTTAACAATTCTTCTCCAGCAAGAATTCAAAATTAACTTTGGAAAACGATACTCAGTCATACGCTTTACATGCCTAAAATATCTTAATCTCGACTTTCTTGCTACCTCATCAACCGAATCCACATTTAAATCCTCACGCACTTTCTCATTTCTAATTCTATTCTCCCATTGATCTCAACGCGACACTCCCGAAATCATACGCAAAACTTTCATATCAGCCACTTCCAAGCCATGAATTAAATTGTTTGAGTCGACCCAACTCTCGCTACCATACGTGATAGTTGGTCTGAAGATTGACCCATGAATCATCAACTTCGTTTCTTTACTCAACTCTCGCTTATTAAAAACATGTGACCTAAGTTGAGCAACAACTTTATTATCATTCACTCTGCGATGTTCAAATTCCTTATCCAGCTTGCCGTCTTCAGAGAAGATGCAGCCTAATTTATACAAACTCTTAATTGTCCCCAGAAGAAAACTAATCACTCCGTATTCACTCAAAACTGACCACAAATTAGCTCTCGGTATACAATCATACGCTTTTTGTAAATCGACAAAACATACATACATATCCTTGTTTCTCTCATGGATCTTCTCTATTAGTTGTCTCATGCAAAAAATTTGATCTTGACATCCTCGCATCGGTCTGAAGCCTGATTGGTTTCATCCAAGAGCGATTCGACAAAAGCTCTGGTACGTTTTTCTAAAATTGCACTGTAAACTTTTCCGACAACACTCAATAGAGAAATTCCACGATAGTTGTTACAATCTCTGTTGCTACCCTTCTTATGGAGTGGTGAGATAACTGCACCCCCCCATTCTTCCGGGACAACAGATAAATTCCACGCTAGATTGAACAACCGATGTAATCATCGAATCCCCATTGAACCAATACAAATCAAATATGCATTCCTAATCTCATCCACTCCCGCTGCTTCACCCCAACTTAATTTTCTGACAGCCAGCTCTATCTCTCCTATGCGTATTTCCTCCACTTCGATTTCACTCACACTTTCATTCGCGCATTCAGATCCACTCCGTTTCCAACATTCAAAAGTTCCTCGAAATATTCTCTCCAACGTTTCAATACATTCTTCCTACCAATCAACAAACTCTCCTGCCTTATCTAATACAGTACCCGATGCTTGTTTTTTACCACCATTACGGATATTCTTAACCTTAGACCAGAAAACTTTATTTCTCTGCTGCCCTGCTTCTTTTAATCATTGCCGAATTTCACCCATTCACCCTCCTTAGCTGCTCTCACCAACTTTTTCAATACCCTTCTTATTCTTTCTACTTGTTTCCCATACGACTCTAAGTCCTCTTCCTTTCTACTTTGCATCCAATGCATACATCTCACTCTTTTCTCTCTCACCGCCTCCTGCACCTCATCGTTCCACCAATCTGTCTTCTTTTTACCATTCTTACACACATGCATTCCGCAAACTTCCTTTACCGCACTCAAGATTGCACTCTTAAAACAATCCCATTCTCTATTGATATCAGACACCTCAGTCATATCAACTTGCATAAATTTCTCTTCTAATCTAGCTACATATGCATTCACTACTCTTTCACTCTTCAATTCATTCACTTTCACTCTATTGGTTGGCTTCCGATTTTTACTCGCTACTCCTTTTGGAATACGTAGTTTGCTTGCAACCAAGTAATGATCGGAATCCAGACCAAAACTTCTATACACACGTGTATCTGTAACTATTTTGTGCAAACTATCTTCTACGATTACGTAATCGAGAAGAGATTTCCGATTCTGGCCAGGATTTTCCCATGAATACATGTGGATTTTCTTATGTTTAAAAAATGAATTTGTTATCACTAAATCTGAGCTCTGGAAAAAATCCAACAATCTCTCTCCATTACCGTTCGCTTCCATATCTTCCCCAAAATGGCCTAAAATATTCGCAAAATTCTGTTTATCTCTACCTACTCGAGCATTAAAATCCCCCAGCAAAATCACGTTCTCATTTCCCTTACGATACACAATATCATTCAAGTCACCATAAAAATCATTCATCTTTTCTGCATTCGTACCTTTACACGGAGAATACACACTTACGAAACGATACACTGCACCTCCCAACTTGATTGAGATCCACATCATTTTCTTTCACTCACATATCTATGACACACAATCGACTGCTCTAAACTGTTATGAATTAAAAATCCTACGCCCCAATTTGCTCTACCATTCTTAACTCCTGACAAATACAAGCGATAATTCCCTAAAGTCTCTAAAGTCTACGATAACCCCAAGCGAAAAAAGTCATATGTCAAGCCCAGCCAACCAGCAAAATCAGCACCAAAGCCAAATATTCATGGAATGAAGGTAATGCTCTGTATTTGGTGGGATCAGAAGGATGTGTTGTATTATGAGCTGCTAAAACCGAATGAAACAGTCACTGGGGATCTTTATCGACAACAACTCATCAAATTGAACGCAGCAATCAAACAAAAACGGCCAGAATATGCGACCAAACACGGGACTTTGATTTTTCATGATAACAACGCTCGGTCACATCGGGCCCAAAAACTATGTGGAAAATGTCGGAAGGGAAAAACTGCCTCACCCGCCTTTTGGCCCAGAATCCCTGGCCCCTGCTGACTACTACTTGTATCGATCGATGCAGAATGCCCTTTCTGGAATACGCTTCACTTCAGTTGAGGGAATCAAAAATTGGCTCGACACGTTCTTGGCCTCGAAATGACGGACAATACTTTGAATAATGTATTAATTGATTTTGATATTAAATAAAGCAATATTTTTTACAAAAAAACAGCCAGAACTTTTACACACTACCAATATTTCATAACATTTTCTGTAGTTTTTAATCTTAATAGCGATGACATAATCCAAAAATAATTATTAATAAAAAAATAATTATTATTAAATAATTTTTAATTTATTTTCCCAATTTGAAAACAATTGACCAGAAATTATTAGAAACTTTTGATTTAATCCGTCGATTATTGGCAAATCATTTTTGGTTTGTGTTTCAGGAGCCGAACTCATAATGAGCAATGTGGACAAATGTTTAAATTCACGGTACTAGACTTTAAACGATCCTATAAATGTGGCTCTTGAAACACAATAAGATAATACCACCGAAATTTACTTTTAAAAAAGAATTTGATCCTCACAATATGAAAGAATTTATGCGCGTCTAACATAGCAAAATGTGCATTCGGATATACGACATAGACCGTCACTATGAGATGTGTTCAACACATAAACAATTGTCAAATACATAACAATACAGAATACGATTAACATAGCGCAGAGGTAAAACGAAAATGGCTGTGTTTCAGGAGCCAAAAATCTCAAACACTTTTTGTGATATTGTTTATTGAATTAAATTAAAATACAATAAATATGGTAAATTTAAATTTTGAATTCTGAAGCCCTAAGAACAACAGCGAAGATAAATGTATTGTAATATCTGCTTATGTTGCTCATGTAATACAAATTATTATATCACAAATATAATTATATTACGCGTAGTTAAGTGCGAATCTTAAGACTGTAAGACGTGTATTTAATATATCTCCTCATTCTTTCAAATTCTTTTCTTCCTTTCCGTCTCATTCTCTTTCTTCTCTACTCTCATTCTCTATTACTTACTATCTCTCTGCGATCACACTATTAGATTTGACGTGTGTTTTTTAAACTATTAATATTTTCTTTCTTCATCCAATATTTTCATTTCTTTCGATTTTAGAAACATTCAGGTTGTTGTATGGGAATATTCAGGACGATTTTGGGAAAATTTAGGGTGATTGTCGGGGAATTTCATCCGTTAAAATAATCTCCAATATTTATTACATTATTACTATTTACTATTATCTATACATAGAGAATGAGGTTTGGCAATGTAAAGTGCTGAGTTTTGTTGAAACCGAAATCGCATTATTAAAGTAATTCATTCCCTGTTACGCCATCTATACGAGTACAGTGTGAAAGTGAATGAATATCAAACAATATTGTAAATGTATATACATACAGTGAACTTTCATGTTTGCGGTTTCATACATGATTTTCAAACTAAAATGTTCATACTAAAGCAAGTGTGTCATACACTTAATGCCACAGGCAGGTACATTAACGATTGATTAATGTACTATGGAATAAGACGCGCGGTGCTACGTTGCAAGCGATCTCTATCATATATACACTGAATTACACATACACCGTTACGGAATGCAAACGACAAATCGTATCTTTTTGAAATTAAACAAATATTGAGAAATTCTCAACACGTATTTTTCATAGAAATTAGAAACATTGTGACCATAAAACTCAACACTTATTATATCTTATTATAAAAATAAGTGATAAAATAATTTGGAATAATAGTTTTTGGTATTTTTTTTTATTGAAACGATCTCCAAAAATATTGACTCGATCTCCAATTTTGTCTAATGATCACCTACTGATTTATCCTTTGTCTTGAAGTTCCCCCGCTAGGGGCATGCCATTTACCCTATTTTCGACCCAGGTTATCGTTCCATATTTTTGGAGATCATTTCAATTAAAAAAAACATCATGTCCTTCGCATCCGTTTACTTCCGTTAAATTTTTTACCTAAACTCATACTGTTTCACAACAAAATAAATTTGAATATTTTAATTATTACCAATTGTCAAAATTTAAAACAAGTGCTTTTTTATCATAATTGACATTTCTGAGAATTTCGATTCATATAGATTTTTTATTAAATAATTAATTTAAGTAATAATACAATATTAAATGAATAAACCCTGGATAAAATACATTTAAAAAAAAGTAAAGATTTCAATTCAGTTTTACTGCGGTCCTACCATGGTAGGAAATATTGAGAAATGCTGTTTCCCTTCACGATTACCGAACCTAAAAATTATCGGACTTTATCAACAAATCTATTGAAAATATTTTGACAAAATGCAATCTTCATCACAAATGGTAAAGTGATCAATTTGTTCTATTAATGACGAGTACACATGGACTTACAGATTCAATTTGAACATGTAATAGTAGAACATTTTTATTCGATTTGATTAACATGTTTGCTTATTGTTATGAATATTATTTTGGTTCCTACCAATTTTTTGAGCTGTCTAAAAGATAATTGCTCTTGGGTAGGAACCTTCTCCACTTAAAAAAATTGGAACACATTGTCATGAATCAAATTAAGATGAAGATGAAGATGGAAAGTAGTGTTTTATGAAGCAACCACAAATATTTGATATTCAATGATAGTTAAATTTCGTCCGTTTGCCCGCCTTATTACAAATGTCAGGCAATTGACACACAGAAAATAAAAAATCTGCACTATTCACAACATTATGTTGTAAAATGTCAAATTACAACATTTTTTATATGAAGGTTGTAAATTCTCCAACATTTGTTGTCATTTGGTTAGTTGTAAAAAATTGGATAATTCACAATCTTCATATAACAAATGTTGTAATTTGACATTTCACAACCTAATGTTGTGAATAGTGCAGATTTTTTATTTTCTGTGCATGCATTTTGACATTCATTGGGTTTATATATTTGAATTATTTGACTATTCGGTCTAGTAAACGAAATGTGTTACTTGTAACGGCATTATTGTGTAGTGTTTATTTTTATTTTTTTAGAATGACTTTTACTATAAGTACGATTGGCAATACCATTTGATTTTGACAGATGTATAGTATAGAATAAATAGACCATAACCTAAAAAAGAATTAAAAATCATCCGCTATGTTGAGTTATTGTTTATTATTCAAATACAGCAGTAAATTTAATAGGTTGATTAGCAATTATTTCTCTGTTCGTTTTCGATCGAGTATTGATTCAAAGAATATTAAGTTGAATGTTCTATTCTTCGGAGCAGACAATTTTTCACTGAGAAGTCTTATTTCACTAGATGAATTTTCGTTAGTATTAATATGAGCTACGGCCGAATGGTTTCTCATTTTTTCTTTTTAATAATTTAAAAGATTTGAATTGATTATTTTTAGAAGAAGTGATGGATCAAAAATCAACCGACTTGATGTCATAACATCGTTTCGAGGGAAGGGAAATCCAATTAAAAAATATGCAGAAATTAATGGGATCAATTGTCATGACTGGATTACACTAAATTCAAATAATTTAAAAAACAAATACGACTTAGGAATTGTAGTGTCATTTGGACATTTAATACCAGAAAGTATCATAAATGTGTTTCCATTGTAAGTGATTTTTGATATATCCAATAAAAATAACGTCATTTGTTAATACATTTTATTCCATAGTGGTATGATTAATGTACATGCTAGTTTACTACCACGATGGAGAGGTGCATCGCCAATAATCTATGCAATCTTAAATGGAGATACAATAACAGGAGTGTCTTTAATGAAAATTAAACCAAATAGATTTGACATTGGTGAAATTTTGGCACAAAAGTCAGTGGAAATTCCGCCAAATATATTAATGCCAGATTTACATAGAACTTTATCAAATGAAGGTGCTCAACTTCTTCTTGAATGCATTGAAAATGCACCACAAAGTTTTCAAAATGTTAAACAACAAGACGATCATAATGTAACTTATGGTATTACATTATTCACTATTGCATTAAATAAAATGTTAGCTAATTACCTTTGATATGAATTTTAGCTCCAAAGATAGAGGATACGATGATTCAAATACATTGGCAAATGATGACAGCTCAATATATTCGTAATTTATACAGAGCACTGTATTCATACAAATGGTTGACAACACATTGGCTTGAACAACGAGTAAAAATCAAAGAGCTTGATTTGTCTAGCCAAATCATGGGCCAACCCAACACAGAAAAATTACCAGGTTATGTAGAATATGACAAAAGAAACAAAAATCTGCGCGTATATTGTAGTGAAGGAAATTTTATTCTTATTAGACAATTGAAAATTGACGGAAAACCTGTAATGACAGCTTCTGAGTTCAACAGTGGTTACTTAAAAAAGGTCGATTCAACAAACCGCTTTTTTACGTAGTTAAATAATTGTAAATGAGTTTAAATAAAAAAAAAACACATATTTCTAAATCGGAAAATTTCTCTTAATTTATTTAGATAAAATTTTGTTTTACAAAATAAAAATGAAATGTCTTTTTTATTTTTGGAAATCAAAGACATTGCTACTTAGGTACTTGTGCTTCTTTGTTAAATCATGAAAATCGATATTTGTTTTCATTCTTATTAATCAATAATTAAATTAAATTTTCATAATTCTTATTTTTTTATTTATTAAACTTTCGTTTGTAATTTATAATTCATCTTTTGTACAATGTTGTGTCATTTTTAAACTTTGAAGTATGTCAGTCGAATATAACACAGTATTCGTTCAAATTCAAACAATGTGAATAGAGAAGACAAATTAAGCAAACGATTGCCTATATATTACGAAAAAAGAAAGAAAAAAAAATGCATTGAGTAAAGAAAATCCTTTAATTATTACAATTGGTATCGTACTGGTCTGTGAAATGATTTGAGGTTCGCCAAATAAATGATAATCCTGATATAAAACATTTACTAAACTTAATACAAACCCAAGAATATAGAAACAAATATAACATTGTTCACATGGACACACTCGCAATTTTGATTTATTATTTGCCAAAAGTTCGGAGAAAATTGAAGCCAAAGAGAAAACTGGGACAGTTATGATCGTATGTGGTTCATATTAATATTTACTTCAAACATAAGCGAATAATTATCTTGTGTGCATTTGGGAAAAAAATCCAATGAAATAATTATTCGGATGAATTTAAAAACTAAGTGTTCCATATCAATTGAAATTGCATTCAAATTTCGTTCAGAATTTTGAACATGATAACAAATAACATTAAAATAAAAAAAAAATTATGAATTAATTATCTGAATATAGCTGTACAATTTTTGTAGTGGCTTATTTTATTAATACAATTCCATAGTTTATTTGTATGAAGGGCAATGTAAATAGACATAAAATACAAAAAAAAAATCGTTCTAAAAGTCTTATTAACACATTTAAACAGTTTGGTTTTCTATTTACGTATAAAAATGGTTTAAAACTAATAAAATAAACAAATCTGCATTCTTATTTGTGCGGCTAAATTTGTTTTCATTCCCTTTGTAAATAAATGATTTTCATTAATTTTAGTATTAATTAGCTTGAAAAAAAAAGAATAATTATTATTTTATGTGCTCTTTTAATGTGCAAATACACCATTGGATTAAAACTTATAAAAATTCGGCAAAAAATCCAAATGAAATCAGTATATTAACAAATTCATGATGATGATGATGATGATATTAGGGATGAGTGTACGCAATAACTGTGTCAGTGTATCGGCTTAAAGTTTTGCAGTAATATGTTCGCAACTACACAACGAATATGATATGAAAAGAAAAAAAACAATTTATAGTTTCGAAACATCAAAAATTAAATTAAAAAAGACAAAAAGTCGAAATATCAATTTCTGCAGAAATAACAACTTCAAAGATTATTAAAATTAGAAAGGTAAGTAAAGCTTTAAATCGGCTGGCGAATATTGGTTTAATTTGAGCAAATTCAAATATTGATTTTTAATAGAAAACAATTTTAAACTCTCCACATTATTGAATGAATGAACAAATCTTACAAAGGTTTAACACATCGGAAAGCTCACGAAAATTTTGACTCTATATTGGCGAGATTCAACATCAGTTTCGAAAAGTTGGGTGCAAAATTCATGTGGATGACAAAATGTCGTGCAGAGGTGGTTTTTGTGCATGGAATTTATGTATTTTTCATTTTGTGTCTAAAATACAACAAATTGTGTATAAAGTGCAGAGAAAGAGAGAGAGAGAGAAAAAAAAAACAAGAGAGAAACGAATGGACATATACAAAATTAATATGTCATGTATTGATCATGTGGGGTGTTCTATTTTTCAACAAAAATATGTGTGCAAAAAAATACAGAAAAAAGTACACATAGTAGCTTAAATGAATAATAAACAAATAATGTTAAAATTATCAAATTAAAAAAAAGAATAACAACAAAACATAATACAAATACAAATACAAATACGGTATATCGATATTCCTTTCGAAATTAACTTGACAAATTGGTTTGAATTTTGAATATTCATTTCTTCATTTATAATGAAATTATAACAATTGATTTATTTTGATTTTTCATCATAACAGTGCTAATTATTGAGTTTAATTTTTAGAAAAAAAGAAATTAGCAATTAACAAAGAAATATATAACATGAAACACATTTATTTGCATCGCAAATACAAATAATGTTCTCAAAATAAAATATGAGCTAAACAAAATCAACGAAAGAAATAATAGTTGATACTCACACAAAAAGGAATTTACTATATTTTCAAAAAGTAGTAGTGATTTTGCAAATTACTACCATTACTATTGTTATGCATAGTAATTTGTGTAGTTAATTTACAATGCACAATGCATAGTACACATATATTTTTTCAAGGAAAATTAAAAAATCTGAGAGGTCTGAGGCTAGTTTAGATCGATTGCGCGGGAAATTTTATGGGAAGATTTACCCCGGTGGATGATAGCCAGTTTCGTGATAAATGCAAAAAACGTGAATAAGATGAATTTTTCGATTTTGAATTTATCTCAAAAACGCTTACTTTTAGCTCATAAAAATCGCCCGAAAGGTTACATCTCCCAATCTAGTCTCAGATCTCTCCGATATTCCAATTTCCCGCTTAAGCGGTTTTCTGGACATTTTCTTGAAAATACGATACATACGTACAGTAAATTTACCACACAAATTACTATGCATACCAATAGTAATGTTGGAAATTTGCTAAATTTCTACTAGTTTTTGAAAATATAGCAAATTCATTTTTGTGTAAATAGTAAAAGAAAGCTACAACTGCAAAAAAAAAAAAAAAATGCGCCGATAATTTGTTTCTCTCTATGTCGATAGTAAGATATTATATACAATCATATAATTTTGAAACATTTCAAGTTCAATTCGCGATATAAATTGAACAGTAATTTTAAAGACATTCATTTATTTGAGTTTTCTTCTTTTGTGTGTCTTTGTTTAGCTACATATATTTTTAACATGTTTTGTTTATCACAAAATATGTTTTTCTCATTAATTTATTTGGTTTTTGGGATTTTTTTTTATGAAGTGTTTAAAGTGAACATTTTCATGGTTTTTTCTTTGTAATTTTCCTTTCACTTACATATGCTCCGGATGGTTGCGTATACAGTCGATAAGTTGGTCTGGTTTGATTTTACCTAATGGAGCGAAAAAATAGTCGATAACTATTGTAAAAATTTCTAAATATTTTTCAATTTACCAATGCAAATGTTGTGAATTGCAGTGAATAATGGGAATCTAAAAATTTAAATAGAAAGTATATTGAACAAATGATCATATATCTTCAATTTTAGCGAATATTACTTTTCTTCCATTTTTTTGTTTGAAAGCATAAAGTTTACTTCCTTCGCAGTTGCGGGTCCTTGTAATTTTTGGCCATTCAACATTTCCTTTTCAAGCTCTTCGATAGTTTTACCACTAGTTACGTAAGCTTCAGACACTTTACGATTCCGACCACCTGCATATCAAATAGGAAAAGTAGCAGCTTACTTTGTTCAATTAGGAAAAATTTATTTTTTTGGTTTGCTTAAACGTACCGTAACAAGTTGTAATCAAATCAGCAACACCACAACTTTCAAAGAATGTTGCTAATTGACTTCCTGGATAAAAAACCTCGACGAATTTAATCATTTCCATAAGACCCAAACGAATAACGGCGGCTTTTGTATTGTCACCTAATTTCAAACCGTCAACAAAACCTGCTCCACAGGCGACAATATTCTATGAAAATAATACGAAATTATATTTAATACAAGAATCGAACAGAAAATGTAGCAAACCTTTAGAGCTCCACAAACTTCAACCGTATTGACATCATCGACAACAACAACACGGAAGTAACTTGCTTGCATAATGTCACGTAAAATTGGTGCCCATTTTTTGTCTTGACATCCAATGGTGGTTTCACAGAAGTTTCCTTCAGCTACTTCATTGGCTAAATTGGCGCCCATTAAAACATAACATGGGATATCCAGATGTCTTGTAATGATGTGTGAAATTAATTCAATACCACCACCTTCAGCTACATCAAAACCCTTGATTAATGATAAGCCAACGGCTGTTTTCTTGATTTTGCCTAACAATTGCTTGCATTGACCTGGGATAAACTGATGTGGTACAACGAAAATTAAAATATCAGCATCTTTAGCTGCTTCTACCAAATCTGGAACAGCGACCTGCAAACGAAATCATAGTTTTCTTTTTTTAACACTCTACATTTCTCCGTACTCCTTTTTATAAAACGAGGTCTATAAAAAAACATAAATAGTTTATTTTTTCATTGTGGCACCACTGTTACGTGTATATTTTGCGTAAGTTTTTTTTTTGTATTTCAACGAGAAAGTCTAACATGTTTCGCTATTTTTGTTATCGTACGAGCTTTTCAATGGCCTTGAACACCACACAAAGTGTAACTATTCAAAGACAGAGACGTGTTTATATGATTCAAAGGGAAAGACAGAGAGGAAATGTGTGATGTAGTAAAATAATACAGTTGTTATGTCATTGCTATGAACCACGTGCGTATTATAATAATACTAACATCTTAAATATTTGACTTTGATCTGTGTTCACTATCACGGTATATCTATCTATTATTGACGATTTGAGACAGGTCATGAAGGTTTTTGTTGAATGAATTGCATTTGGCATTGTTTTTTTATAACACTTAACTGTTTTTTGTGTACAATTAGACAAACAGTGAACAAAATTGATTTATTATTGGCATTACTTTGCTACTACAACGAAATATTAACAATTTTTACCTTTTTTTTTCAATTTGAAAATTTATAATTGCTACTTCTTTGTTTTTTTTTTTTTTTTTTTTTTTTTTTTGAGAATGTACAATAAAAGCGGTAAAAATTTCATACAGTGATTGTACTTTTCTTTACTAACGGAAAACATTCGACTTCTTTTATATGCTTGAATGAAATAAAAAATTACCCCTAAATTTGTATAAATAATTTTTGCGTTATCAATGAGCCATTCTTCTAGATGAAATGTTCCCAAGAGCTTACAATCGATTTGATTATTTAAATTATGCAACATTACATGGAGAATAACAGAACCATTTTAATGGAAACACAAAAACAAAATCTGATAACTCAATATTGTAAACAAACCGTAGTATAATTTAATGAGTGTGAACATTTTTTTTCTGCTATTATTGTTGTTTGATAACGCCATAATAGAAAAAAAAATACGGAAAGTAAGGAAATACTTATTCGGCTCATATGAGTGATGATAAACTTGAGTTGTCTACCGCGATTGCCTATCAAAGGAACATTCCGTCTCTATTTTACATGTTTTGTTGTCAATTAAATTTTCTCACATACTGTCTGCAAATGATGTAAATTCATATGTACACGATCATTGTTGCTACCAAAATTGAACAATACGGACTGTATGTTTATTTTTGTTCAGTTTTTTTGTTAAGTGAAATAATTTTTTTGATATGAGCAATGGCAATATAATATTTCCGATTGGAATTTTTCGATTTTTTTTTTATTCAATACAATATTCACTTACGACATTTAACATATGAAACATTTCTTCATATTTCGTTTCTTGATTGTCCATATCATTGTGATTGGTTGCCAAGAATATGATGAAAATGTCCAACGTAAACAACACACGATTATTTACCATTTCAAAAACAAAACAAATGAGTAGAGAGAGAAAAAGTGAATATCATTCTTTTTACTTTTCATACTTGCTGTTCTCTTTTGGATGCGTTTGTTTGAGAGCTTGCCAATTATATATTTCGGTAACAAAGACTTGTATATATTTAGAGGACATTCGAGCATTGATATCTCGCTTATTTTCTGATCTGATGGTTGAATGCCAAAAAGGATGCATTCAAAATAGCTCAAAATGAACAGTTATGTGAGCAAGCTAAAGATATGCTCATGAAATTTCCTTCGTGTATTATTGACAGTGAAATAAAATTGATTTAATCTCGAATATTTTTTTTAATTTAAAGGTCAAGGTTTTCAATGTCAAGCTCATTTTAAATTTATACACACACAGAGAAAGCGCAATTCCAACATAAAATGACAATAAATAATTATCCTGTATATCAAATCGCAATACATGTAACTTGTTAAAACTTGAATAGAATAAATTTCCAGCGTTTTATATATCAATTTCTAAGACAGCTGAAACACGAAACCTAATTACATGATAACTTATCGTCTAATTGTAGATTGTTAACAGTAAGATATATCATAAATTATATCATTTAAAAAAAAATAGGCTTCTAACTTACCACATTTTCAGGTAATTTGTGTCCTGGCAAATATTTCACATTTTCATGTGTTTCATTGATGATTTCAGTGAGCTTTTTGTCATTAATCAACTCTTCGAATACATACATTGTAACACGATCATTGAATTGCGGTAAACTAGCCGCATTTGCCCCAACGATTTTTGCAATGGCTGAACCCCTGCAATTACACAAAAGTAATTATCATGAAACAGAAATTTATAATAATTATTGTATTCTCATCCGTATTCATCACAAATGTGCATTAAGTGACACGTAATTAATAATTCAAAACCCATTAATCTCAAGAGATCGAAGTTCGGAAAAGCAGTATCGTTTGTAAACATACGAACAAGCTACGTGACCTTGAATTCAAAATAATTGGAGGATAACGCATTTTATGTAACGAATTTGTAGTAATATCATTGTTCGCTTGATTGTGATTTCAACATATCAATTTTGTAGTGAATTTCTCATTTTTTTTTATTTACTTTAGTTAATTTCTCTATTTGGATGTGCAAGAAACCAGTTTTTTCACTTTTCCCTCTTTACTATATAATTTCTGTTATATAATTTGAAAAATATTTGACAAAAATCATTGTTTTTTGTTTATGATATTGTTGTTATTATATATATAATATCAAAACATAAAAAGTGAATAATAAATATTTGCAACGAAATTGCATTATTTTTGTTGTTGTATAGATTTTGCACATTTCATATCAATACACATTCTTGTCAATGTCAAAACCCGTTGCACGTCTTGAATTACAGTATGCAACGTTTTGGATTTGAAGGGCACTCCGATGAATTCATTATTACGATCAAATGATTATCAATTTCTATTTTTAAAGTACACACAGACACACAGAGGGAGGAATAAAGAGAGAGATTTGATAATCCAAACTTACCAGTTGCCGGAGCCCACAATGCAAACGTTTACTTTATCTGAAGCCATATCGCAAAAATGTATACACCTTTTTTTTTATAAAAAAAAGAACATAAAAGGCGTTCAGAAATTTGAAAAAAAAATTAAATAAGGAAAAATGTATATAGGCTATGATTATAATAATAGAATTTTTAAACGAACACAACTTTACTTGATTCAGATGTCGCGAATTTGTATTTCTTTTTTTTCCGTTTCTTTGACGGGAAAAATCGCAGTATTTTCAATCAAACTTAGAACACAACTGAATTGTTTTGGATCTATGTTCGTCTATAAAAGTATCAGTGATTTCCACCCTTGTATGTGTGAAATCTACGTCAAGAATATGTATTAAATGCGCACAGCGTGTTTTATTTATTTTCTTTTTTCTTGTTCAATTCTTCTGTCTTCTGTTTATGTATTGGTAAAATTACGCTGCCTGATAACCAGAGATAAACATATATGTCGTTGTGTGTTAGTATGACAGCTAATGAAATGTTGTGCGTTTTGTATCAGAATGCCTTGATTTAAATGCGACTCGAGCACGTGTTAATGGCAACATTTGCTTTTAATTTACTATCACATCCTGTTTATTCTATCAAATATACTTTTTTGATTTCATCTATATTATAAAAATAGATTGCCAAGATGCCATAAATGAATACTTTTTTTAAAATATTATTTGATGAATATTTATTTTTCCGAGTATAATAATTTTCCTTTTCATTCAAAATTGATAAGAATAATCATCAATAATGATAACAATATAGAATCATCTAAAAATTATGTCGACAAATACAAAGTTGCTTAATATACCGACTTTTGCTCATTTTGACAGCAGCGCTAATGTTTGTCAATGGGCTCGTTTTGACATTTCAATCTTTAAAATCATTTCGATTATCAACATGCTACAGTAATTGTTTGCAAACGTTGTTTTGTTTGTAAATCATAATAATGAGATCGAGAAGTCGGAGTAACTCAAGAGATAGGCGCTTCGGTTCATACACAAGAAACCCTTCTCTGTCTGAAAATAGGCAAAAACGAAAATTTGTACAAGATGAACAAGATATTTTCGATACACGACGGAAAAAACGTGAAGTAATAGGAAGAGAAGGCACTTCGAATATTTGGAATAAATCACCATTGCATTTGTAAGTATTGAATATTATTCACATATCTCATCTTTGAATAAAAAAACCAACTAATAATTTTTTTTTAATCCTTTTCAATTAAATATAGTTATGAATCATCAGAAGATGATGTGACTCTCAAAGGTGACAAAAAAACGAAAAAGAAAAAGAAAAAGGATGATAAATCGAAGAAAAAATCAAAGAAAAGTAAAAAATCCAAAAAAAACAAGAAAACTAAAAACAAAAAGGAGAGCAAAAAAAAGAAGAAAAGAAAGAAGGTTTCCAGCTCCAGCAGCGATTCCGATGATTCCGAAAATGAAAGTGATGAATGGATTGAAAAGAACGCTGACAATCCATTTAGAAAACCAGACGCAAACAAAATTAAAAAAGGCGAAAAAGACGAAGGTGATGATGATGAATTACAAGTTGGTCCTTCAATTCGAAATACAACTTTATCACATAAAGATTTCGGTCACGCGTTGCTTCCTGGTGAAGGTGCAGCTATGGTGAGAAATTGTTTTTGTTATTATTATTATTCAGCATTTTCTCCATTTTTTTTTTCTTTTTTTTTTTGAATAATATTTTCAATTTTATTCTTCAGGCTGCATATATTGCTGAAGGCAAACGTATTCCACGAAGAGGTGAAATTGGTTTGACGTCAGAAGAAATTGCAACATTCGAACAAGTGGGTTATGTGATGAGCGGAAGCCGGCATCGACGAATGGAAGCTGTGCGTATTCGAAAGGAAAATCAAATCTATTCGGCAGATGAGAAACGAGCATTAGCTATGTTTAGCAAAGATGAACGTCAAAAGCGCGAAAATAAGATTTTATCTCAATTTAAGGAAATGATCGCATCGAAACTTAGCCAAGATAAATAATTAAATCGACATTTGCATTACAATCAAGCATTGTATTTTTAGAATATCTGTTTGTTCTGTTATAGTTAGGGAAATCACCGTAAAGGCAAAAGGCAAAAATAACATTTTCGTATGCAACAAATAATTTGTAAACACTAGGAAAAAAAACAAAATAACATGTTTCATTTATTCAAGTATGTTTTTATTTGCTACTGCGCATATTATTGGCGCATTTGCCATATGCTGTCTCATGTGAGAGCAATTTGTGTCATATCGTGCAACGGACATAATCTATACAACCGTATAGGTTTCAAGAAATGGAAGAAACATTACGAATAAGAAGTTCGCAGTCGTTTTCACATTACAGGTTATGTTATTTATTTACCGAACAAACGCAACCATAAAATGTGGTTTGAACTCTAAGTCAGGTCATTGTTTAAACTAAAAAAATTGTGAAAATATCGATTTCAATTAAATAGTAATTGGTATCAAATTTAAACGAAGTAGTTTCAAATTCTTCCTTTAAATGGTTATAAAATATTATTTCCATGGACAATTCTCATGCAACATTAATTAATAAAATTTATTTGTCTCGTATGCTGTGAAAATTCGGTGCGTTGATTGTATATTATATTAATTCAATACAGAAAATGTAAAGTTATAAAGTTAGTTTAAATTATAATTGTGTTTTTCTGAAAAGTGTGAGTTTTTTTTTTTTTAGTACAAAGCACATGGTACAATAATTCTTAGAATTGGTATATTTTAGTATGTAATGATTGCAAAACACCATTGCACCGCCTTGATGATTGCAAAACTACATCATAACTTGGGAATTATTACTAGTTAAATCAACAATATTAGTTTCAATTGAATGATTAAATCAAATAATTCTCAAAATTCACTTGCATAATTAATTCGATGCATGGAAAATATTTTGTTGTTAATCAAAGCCAATATTTGTGAATGTGTGTTCAATTTTTAAATTATGCGACAGAAAATTTTCTCAGCAATCATTTAATATGAAAGTTGTAGTAAATATCATAGTGCTTTGCCTAAAATGAATTGATGGAGCAAGCAAATGAAAAAGTAAACGTTTGCTCAACTGACAACGTTTCTTAGTGCTGTAAGATATTTTGATGATTGCATCAGTTGGTTTTACGCTCACGAATGTTAACATTAAATATGTTTTAGTGTCAGATTTGCTTGAGAATTTTTCACGTCACTATATGAATCATATATTGAATTCTCAGTTCCATTTTGTTAAGTTCAATCAAAAAAATCTGTTTAAGAGGTTCCGAGAAAAGAACTATATTAGCATACACGTACTAAAATCTTTGTATTTTGTTTGAAAATATTCAATATTCTGAACGAATAAATTAATTTTATAACTGAAAACAGCTTTATTTTAGGGAAATAACAATCCCTTGCTTTTAACCAAATTTAAATGAAAAGAATCTATGTGTGATATTAATCCTTTAATTTGTCAATTCCAATTTATGTACGAAAATCTCTAATTCAGATTTTGAAATGCCACATTTGTCTTTGGAATTGTCATGAAATATACCAATGCTATTCAAATGTATAGTGGAAGCCTCATTTTCAAAATTCATTCACAAAACAAAACAAAACAAAACACACTTTACATTACAATAATTTAAAAAATGTAGTCGTCAGAGACGAAATTAAAGACAGCCAAAATGCGAATTAGAATGATTGAAGGAATCTGCAATTTGAAATAATCAGTTAATATAATCATTTTCCGCGTACTGATACATAACGATTCAATTTTGAATGCACAATCATTCGTGCTGGATTGACACAGCACTATCCTTCAACGAATGACGTTTAGTAACAGTGCTGCTCCATGATGAGATTGAGCAAAACAGAGAAACATAACATCCAAAACAGGCAATACACTTCATTTTGTCCGTATTTTCATTAGTTTTTTTAAGTCTATGGTTTGAATATTTGACTGATGAATGAAATTCACAAAATAAAACAATTTTTCTAAGTTTTCAGACCATTTTATTTCTTATTTCAATTATTCCGAATAGTATGTTCTGTAGTTGTCAAATTGGGATTATCTGTCGTCCTTTCACTTCTTTTCTGCTTTTGTTCTATTGTATTTAATGCGTCACTTTGCCGAGACAAACATTCATTCGTTCGATGTTGCTAAAAAATTAATTTAAACAATCGATGTGTATTGCTTCGGTTGAACGGTTCACTAAAAAATATTAGTAAACAAATATTATCGCAAAAAAAACTAAATCGATCTCCAAATTAACAATGAATATATAATAAGCGTGTTTTTAGTTTTTTTTTTTTTTTTTTTTTTTTGATTTTGTCTTTGTTCAGTATTATTCATTAGATAAACATTATTGGGAATAGAAATCAAAGGTAAATCATCAATCACATCATTAATATTTTAACAATACAGTATCAGTGTGATTTCTTTTAAAAAAAAAAATTGCAATTTATTCACCTGTGTAATATTTTTCGATTTTATATGCGCTAAGTATAGAATGATGATTGTTGAATGATGTGTGTTGTCGAGGAAAAAAGAATAAATATTCACAGTTGAAAATATTTTCCCTAAAATATTATGCTTTAGCGGAACTTATCAGCAGACTGTTTAATTAATCGATATTGAATTTCATAATAATATAAACCGATGAGCCGGTGTCGTATTTTTCGGTTGCTTGCAAATATCAATTTAAAAACAAAAGCATTAGCTACAGCGTTAAGAAATCACCACAATTACTGCAGTACATATTGTGAAAAATGTGTAAAATGCATATTTCTGAATCTGATATTAATCTATTATTATAATTTTTGGTAAACAATAAACGATAGTTTTTCTCTCGCGCATTTTTTTGGTTGGAATTTTTTATGCACCTATATACGCATTCCTTACAAGAGACTGTTTTATTTGTGTAAAAGAAAATTTCATTTTAAATTGAATTCTTTTTTTCCAAAAAAAAGCAGAATATTTATACAGACTGTTATAAGAATAAATATCAATTCTTATTCATTCTGCTGATCTTGTGCAAATTGTAATTTTGTAAATATTGTTCCAGCACCTTCTTTCCGGAACAGCTTGTTTGTTCAGTTTTTTTCTCTTGAAAGATACATTCATTCTATTTTTTTATATTTTTGAATTCAAAATAGGAATAAAATAGGACAAAATTCGTTTTATATCATTATTATGTTTAAATAAAAATTCGATGGTATCGATTTAAAAATTCAAAATGATCATATGCAACAGAATGAAATCTATCTAAACAATCATTTGAAGAAAAAATACAGTTTAAGTAATGTGTTCATTGGTTTTTTGATCGAAAATATGTGCTACTTCCACGTGCATGAATTCATATGAATTACAAAATCTCATCTCATAAATCAAATGAATACTCTATTTCAAGACATGAACGCCGTTAATCAACTGACATTTATACTAATATTACATTCCGTCTCGGTTCACAAAACACTATTGTTGCATCATTTAAATTCAATAAACAGCAAACAGTTTATATTCTATTTGCATGAATTATTTTACTGCTTTTACATATTTTATTTTTCAATATTCCATTCATATAAATAAATTGCAGCAGTACAAAATTTGAAGAAAAGTTTACTTGTATATATATCAACTCATCTTAAATTATAATAGCGTACCGTAACGTACCGTACATCAATTGCGTGTTCCATTTTATTTGTATTGAAAGAATAATGAAAATATGATGAGCGAAAGAATGACAATATCAAATTGATCTATGATTTTGCCTTGATGAAATCTAATTGATTGATCATGAAATCTTCCAACATTTTTCTTCAAACTCATAATTAAATAAAACACTTAATGAACTTTTATTTCCTTCAATGTTGCGATGATTTATAAGTTTGTTTTGTTTTTTGTTTTTTTTTTTTTTTTTTCTTTCAATGAGATAGTGAACAACGAGAAAATTTACATCATTGTTTCAAATTGTTTATATCTATATTCAAAATATTTAAAATATGAATCTTAATATAATGAATGTATAAATTCAGGAGTTTTATTTTTAATCTCAACTATCCTAATAATTTTATGTTTATTTATTATTTTTCAGTTATAATTCAGCTTTAAAGGAAGAACTCAGTACTAAGTAGCGAATATGCCAACAGCAAATAATGTGCAAACACCAACTGTCGTGCCGTTGGTTAGTCCAACTGATTCAGCAAATTGTGATAATGGAAGAGTTAAAATGAAAAAACAATTGGGATTAGTTGAAGGAACAGCAATTATTTTGGGAATTATTTTTGGATCAGGTTTACATTTTAACAAATGTCATGCAGAGTTAATTAACGCAGATTACAATTTTTCAATTTTTTTCATCGGATAGGAATTTTTGTTTCTCCAAAGGGTGTTATCAAAGAAGTAAATGCTGTCGGAACATCATTAATTATTTGGATAATTTGCGGTTTTTTGTCGATGATTGGTGCGCTATGTTATGCAGAATTAGGTACAGCACTACCTATTTCGGGAGGTGATTATGCTTACATTAATGAAGCCTATGGTGGTTTTTTAGCATTTTTGTATCTCTGGGATGCTTTATTTATTTTTGTGTAAGTTTTATTAAAGAGAAAAATTAGCACAAATAACGACATTTCGATTCAAATTTAATTTCATAATATTTTTAGGCCAACAACAAATGCTATTATGGGATTGACCTTCTCCAACTATGTGCTTCAGCCTTTTTTTAATGATTGTAACGTACCTGTGGCAGCATCACAATTATTAGCTGCTGTGACCATTTGTAAGTTTTATTTTTTTTTAATTTTTTATTAAATAAAATAAGTTGGATTAATTCAATTAAAATTAATTATAGGTTTCCTTACTTTTATCAATTGCTATGATGTAAAATTCACAACGAAACTTCAAAATATATTCATGTTCACCAAAATTGCGGCACTTGTCATTGTTATAATTATTGGTGTTGTTTACATGTCTATGGGTAATTCATAGTTTCATTCATTACTAATCATATTAAATTTTGCATACATTCATTCATTATTCTTTAAATTAACAGGTAATATTGAAAATTTTAATGAACCATTCAAAAATACGGAAACTGATCCAGGGAAATTGTCAATTGCATTTTATTCGGGCATTTTCTCTTATGCCGGATGGTAAGTAATTTTTAGTCTAATTAGCTTTTTGACAAAAACAATAAAATTACTTTTTACATTTAAGGAACTACTTGAATTTCATGACTGAAGAACTGAGGGAACCATATAAAAATCTACCTCGTGCCATTTACATTTCATTACCACTGGTAACAAGGATGAATAATTAATTTAATATACACACACAGAAAACATGTTGATGAAAAATCAACGATATGTTGATTTGAAGCTCAAAATCAACTATGGTTGATTTCAAATTGAGAATGTTGATTTCAAAATATCAAACATTCGCAGTTTTTTTTTTTTTTTTTTTTTTAATAATACACTGCCAAATACTGGCTGACTTTATTGAGATCATTTGATTTGGTTGGCAGGGGAAAGGTATGGGTCATTGAAAATAATATTCTCCCCACCATTAAACCCACATCTTTCCAACATTTAAGATTTACATAGTATATTACATCAAGTGAAAAGTAGAATTCTCTTAATAATTAAACTTATTAAACTAACAAAGTTTACCACAAGTAGAAAGACAGAACAAAAGAAAAAAAAAAAAAAAGAAAATATATAGAATATTTGACCAAGAATCATAGATTGGATGACAGTATGGTAATCAATTGTCATGAGCAGGAAAGTCGATTGTGTAATCAGGCGATTGAGAATTAATATTAAATTCCTCATTGTCAATTGATTTCAGCATTGACTTGAATTTGTTCCTTGAAGGTGATTGTTGAAAAATTTGTTGAATCTTTTGATTATTCGAGAGTTTGCACATTTGATTGAGTGGCGCGGTTACTGAAACTTTGAGGATTTGGTCAATGATTTTAAATTTTTCAGTCCTCCTTAGATTTAGCGTGTTTTCGTTCTGGTTGATTTCACTCCTTAGTAGCGGACAATGGATATTGTTCATCATCAAGTCGAAGAAAAATAAAATCAGTGTATTTAATCGACGACGTTTAAGTGATGTCATATCCAATTTGAGAAGCCGTTGGTCATACGTTGATATTTTATAGTTATTTGAAGCGTTTGGATATTCCTTGAGACATGGTAAATTGTTTCAAATTGCTTTCGATCTTATTTTTGTGTACGTCATAAAATGGTAGCCAAACCACGCAGCAATATTCAAGTATCGATTGAACCAATGTGAAATATAATGTCTTTAATGTTCGAATATCACGAAGCTCATAACAAAAACGTTTGATAACGTTTTAAATCAACTCTGGTTGATTTTGAGCTTCAAATCAACATATCGTTGATTTTTCATCAACATGTTTTCTGTGTGTGTATTTACTAAAAATAATATGTTTGCTAAATTCTCCTCAGGTAACCGCAATCTATGTTTTAGCCAATATGGCATATTTAGCTGTTCTATCGAGAGATGAAATGCTTGCATCTAATGCTATTGCTGTGGTATGAAAGTGTTCATTGCAAATTTTGATTGTAACTATTTGGGCTGTTATTGCATTTATTGAATTTTATAGACATTTGGAAATAAATTACTTACATATGGAGCTTGGATAATACCATTGGTGGTAGCTATTTCGGCGTTTGGTGGTCTTTGTGTACATATTATGGCATCATCTCGTATGTGCTTTGTTGGCGCACGGAATGGTCATATGCCTTCTTTACTTTCGTATATTAATATCAAAACATTTACACCCATACCATCGCTTGTTTTTCTGGTAAATTAATATAATAAAATACATTCATTACTATCTTTAAATCGCTAATTTAATTTTGAAATCGCAGTGTCTTTTGTCGTTAGTTATGTTGATCATCAGTGATGTTCATGTACTTATAACGTACAGTATGATTGTGGAGTCGTTTTTCATTATGCTTTCAGTATCATCGGTCCTGTATTTCCGATATAAACGACCAAATATGCATCGACCAATCAAGGTAATTGTTTTTCTCATTTATTTACATTTTTATAAACTTTCAATCTATTAATATAAAAATGATTTTTTTCTTCATAGTTGCCACTCATAATCCCAATTACATTTTTTATAATTAGTGCATTTTTAATGGTTGTACCGATCTATAGTGCACCAATGGAAGTTGGGATGGGCATTTTGATTACTGTAGCTGGCATTCCAGTTTATTATTTTGGTGTTGTATGGAAAAACAAACCGCAATTCATTCAAAATATCATAAGTGTGTACAATATTTTACCAATGAAATTTTCAGCAATAATTTATTAAATTTTTTCTGATTTCAGGTAATGTAACAATTTTCTGTCAAAAGTTCTTATTATCTGCCAAAGAAGAATGTGATTAATGAATTTGGACGCTGGCAGCTTTCACTCTTAAATATCTCCATGGCCATACGGCAGTTTAAAATCATCTAACCATACGATTTTTAGCTCTACAGTAACATTTGTGTGCATTTGTGTGGCGAAATAGAATCGAAGAACATCGCACAAAAGAGAATAGAAAATACACTACACAATGCTAAAAATTAGATGGTGAGATGAGTCAAATTACAATACTGAAATCGGTATAAGAATATGCTGAGATATTTAAGAATGTAGGTTATTGCAAAACATATACTCAATTGTTTAAATACTAAAATAAACCATGCAAACGCTCACAAAAATTAAAATCACGTTTTCATATTTTGAGTTATGTATTTTTAATGTGCTTTTTTTAAAATATTTGGAATTGGTAAAAATTATTGGAATTGGTTGAAAAAAGAAGAAAAATGCAAAGGTGTGTGTGAAAAAACATTTATTTTTTAAAGAATAATGTTAAATTAGAATACATTTTATAAAACTTTATTATATGTATGTTAATAACAATTTGCTTGAATAAAACAAAACACTGAATTAAGCAACAACATTTTTCTCATAATACCATTTTACTTTGCCGCACACACAATTCTGACCCCAAAATGGCATTTAACGGCATTTTCGCCACAAAATTATCTCGTATGTTTTTGCGAGAAAAATGTAGGTCCTCAAACATTGAAAGGTCGGTTCCATTGTTCGGGTGGGTCCTTAGTTGGGATTTTTGGTGAAAAATTCCACTTTTTTAATGGAAAAGTGCGTGAGAATGTCATTTGTTGACATTCTCTACATAAAATTATACCTATTTTACGAAAATATGGAGAGTTGCACAATTTATCAGCCTTAAATTCATTTTTACTTTGGGTTCTAGTATGAGATTCTTTGATTCCAAATGTCCAAACATGGCAGTTGTATTACAAAGTTTCCCTGGAAATGCAGAAAAAAATATTAAATACAAAAAGCAGAAGAAAAAAACAGAAAAAATAATGCGGAAGACAAAATGCAAAAAAAAAAAATGCAGAAAAAAAAATGCAGAAAAAATGAACTGACTGTTCATGTTGACTACATGATTGAAATTTTTTATCGATTGATTAAAATTCAATTTTTAGTTTTCATCAGAAAATTATCAAACCATTTTTTTTTATATAGTGTTTTGAACGAATTCAGCAGTTTAAAACGACAAAAGAACATGATGCGATATTAGAATTAAAATAAACAAACATATGAAATTGTGTTGCATTTTTTGCTGCATTTTGTCTTCTGAAAAAAAATTTCTGAGTTTTGTTGGGGAACCATTACGAAATACACATAACATAAACATATTCGACAGTTTGTTGTGAAAAAACAAACATTTTTTCCAAGCGAATGGTAAAATTGATTTTGGAAATTTCTTCAAACAACATTTATAAGTCATTTTTGATTGTTTTCAATATGAAGCAACCGATTTAATACCTATTTCCACAATAATTCATATTATTTTGGTGTCAAAAACATTATGAAATACATTTTTTATTGAAGAAAACAAATTTTTATTTCAAACATTTTTGTTTCTTCATAAATATCTTTACAACCAAAAACTAAATGCCTAACGTTCCAAATTACAAATATGTATTCTCTCAATTGGACAAATTTTCAGAAAATTAAAAATAAAGAAAAAATGTAAAAGAAAAGAAAAGAAAATGAAATGTTGTGGGCACCAGTGCGGAAAAGTACGTCTTACATCCTTTTTTTATTTCTTGTTTATATAGAGAGGACCAATTAGATCAATAAGATTGAATGAATTTATTCCCACATATAAAATAGATAAACAAGTGTGTTGTTTATTTTAAATTATATTTATTGTCGATATTTTTTCTGGCAATGTTCCATTTCTGAACCACTTGTAGATTCGGAGGACGAGTTTCGGCTTGATGATGATGACCGTTTTCTTTTTTTGCTTTTTTTAATTTTCTTTTCTTTTTTTTTCTTTTTTATTTTTTTTCTCTTTCTTGCGCTTCTTTTCCTTTTTCTCTTTTTTCTCCTGAAATAAAAAGATGAAAAAATTGGTTTATCAGTATTTAAAGCAAAATATTGACTAATAATTGAGAACCTTTTTCAAAACATCTTTTTCCTGTTTGACAATCCTATTTGGTAGTCTTGCAGGAAGACTGACTCCATCCACAATTTCGCATTCATTAATCGGCATGTATTCCTGCTTTATTTGACTTGGCGGTAATTGTAACTTTGGTGCACAGCCTTCACTATGTAACTGTCGTGTTTCGTCATCTAGTTTATCACTGTCTTTTGGCGGTTTGTAATCACTTACATGATCAACTCGAAGTGCTTTTCCCAAAATCTTAAAATACATAATGTTTAGAATGTTCATTCGTTGTCAAAAAAATAAAATTAAAATGATTTTAAGCTCACTTTGATTCCATTTAAATTATCTACAGCCAATATTGTTGATCGTTGATCTTCATAACATATGAAACAAAAACCTTTTTGTTTGCCTGTCAATTTATCTCGAACTAAATTAATATTGACTATTTCACCATACTGGGAAAATATACAAATTACGTCGCCTTCGGATAAATCATATGGCAAACCACCAACAAAAATCCAAGCGCTATTTTTATATTGATCATGCCAAGATGATTTACCTGAGGGGGAAGGAACGAAAGTAAATAAAAATAAATATTGTAAATATCCTGCGAATATTGCAAAAATTGCAAATATTGTGAATATTGTGAATATTTATAAATATACTAAATATTGTTTAAATTTGAGATTTGGTATAGGGCTGAGATCGCGATTTTATTCCTCTGAAAAAAAAACATGCGAAAAATTGGCTTACTTATAGAATAGTACTCCTCACCATAATAGTGAGGTGGGTCCGTACGTCACTTCCTAAACAGATTAGAAAATAATATAAACTTAATCATATTATTGATATTCATATTCATATACTATTTTTGCAATATCAATATTATAAACAAAGAATCTTTATGTTTCTAATTCAAAATTCTATTTAGAGAAATATAACTTACCGGTTAAAGAACGACCACGGCTTTCCTTCGATTGCGTTAATTTGGGCGATTTACTTGAACTGCTGGACCATGAAGTTGTCTCCATTGGACAGCGGTCAAATTGAAAACGAGATCAATTGCTTGATGACGTAACATACATAATCCATTATATATCATGTTCCGTGCTGCATTGTGATCACGGTCCATGACAATACCATTCTTATGGAATCGCAATTCACGATTATAAATGCGTGTCTGTGGTCTTGGAATTGCACCCATGTTATTGCGATTACTTTGATGTACTTTAATACGCCATTCATTTGGGATTGGTAGAATTTTATTTCGGGCCGTTGGACAGTTGTTGCAAACTACAAAACTAACGACAGAATTTTTTTTAAAATGTATTGCAATTTATCAAATGAAAGTCGTGCCACATGCCGTTTGTATTTAACTTGGCTTGCTTATTTGAATGTTCTCAACTTGTAGACGATGTACGAAGCATAATCACGACTTTTCATCGATGGTGATTCCGGATATTGTTCACGGTTTTCACGAAGTATCCGAAACTCGTTTTCAGATCGACCAGTGAAGTTCTTCAACATTTTCTTTCGCTTAACCGTGCCGACACGATGATGCCATTGTTTTGATGTCAGAATGTAGCTTGTTTCGGTTTTAGTGTCCACATCAAGCCGAACTGAGCTGACCATCTTTTTTTCTCCGGGATCGTTTCCAATGAAAATTTTGATTCCTTTCGCATCGAATTTCGTTTGATGCAAATCGAATTGTTAAATTTCAAATAATTCATGGTATTATTTATTGCATCGATGTCGTCTGTTACGATTTTGTATCATTGGTCAGTTGTTGAGCGTAAGAGATATGCATATTCTCTTTCTCTTTCTCTTTCCCATTTTCTCTTACCATTACACAAACTATCGTTTATTTTTTTTACAATGCCAACAATATTTTACAAACGGTACACTACGAAATGTGTAAATGATGTAAATGTAAAGGAAAAAAAAATACTCACCAATTTTTGGAATATGCTGTGTTTCTTTTCTTCTCTCCGTCCATGATTTTGATTGTGTCGACAATGGCGCCAAGTTGAATGTTGACTTGATCTCAGCTACCAAATCTCAATTTCAAGCAATACTTATTTTGCCATCAACAATATATTCACAAATGCTAATTTATTGATAAAAATGAATTGAATATTCACTAGATAATTCAAATATTTATGGATATGGTGTGTGCATTTTTGAATATAGCAAATATCTCATAAATATTTAAATATCTCGTGAATATTCTGAATATCTACTAAATATATATATTCATAAAGGGTTCACAGCCCCTAGGATTTACCGCCTCGTTTTAACTCAGCTTCACTGAGTTTAACAACATTTTTCATATTCCTATTATTAAATAATAAAAAAAAAATCATGAAACCACTTAAAAACAAAAGTTCCTCTCAATTATTAATTCACTTACGTCAAAGGATTCATTGTGGAAAAATTTAACGAAAACAAAAATTAAATATATAAATATACAAGTATCCAGTTGATGTAGATGAAACGTTTGTTTACAATAATTCATTATGTGAGGTTAGATTTGTTTTCTGTCAAACTTGTTGACATGTTAGAATAGTCAATCGATAATAAATTATGAAACAAATATAGGTGGCAACACTATACGTTTGTCTCTTTTTTTTCTGAGTTTGCTTCATTTGTGTAGTTCATCAAGACGTAAGTCAGGTGACAGATTTGAAAATTGCAATTTTATTCAAAAAGAAAAATACATAGAAGCATATACGAAAGTTGGAACTCAATCGTTTGGCAGTGAATTTTTTTCTGAAAATTGAAAATTTAATCAAAGAAAATGGCATTGCATTCAGCTGTAAAAGGAAAACTTATCTCAGTTATTGGAGACGAAGATACTTGCGTTGGATTTTTATTGGGAGGTGTTGGTGAAATTAATAAAAATCGTCATCCCAACTTTATGGTGGTTGATAAAAGTAAGTCGAAGCAATCGTTCTATTGGATTTTTCTCTTCTTTCATTTAACTGAATACAATATTACTTTTATCATGTGCAGATACACCAATTGGTGAGATCGAAGAATGTTTCAAGCGTTTCATCAAACGCGATGACATTGATATTATTCTCATAAATCAAAGTTACGCTGAATTAATTCGTCATGTGATTGATGCACATACATCACCATTGCCAGCTGTTTTGGAGATCCCATCAAAGGATCATCCATATGATGCATCAAAAGATTCGATTTTGCGACGTGCCAAGGTAAATAACTCATATAAATATTAACTGAAAACATTCTCATGTTTTGCATTACAGGGTATGTTCAATCCAGAGGATTTGGGTGCTCGGTAAATGCATTTATGCAACGTAATGGTATACATCTTCTAGTTCATTAGAAGATAAGAAGATTTTACCAGTTTTATTTTTCTTTGAACTTCTAATTTTCATGTAAATGATTTTCTGTATATTATACCTGAAAGTATTGAAATAAAAACACAATGGTTTTACTCTACTGTTAGAATGAATAATATTAATACTTTATTTCATTTTTTTTCTTGTTTTTTTTTTTTTTTTTTTTTTTCCACTCTGTATCGACGAATCAGAATCATGTGTTTTTTTTATTTAAATTTGATTTCGATTATTGATTCTTCCATTTTTATGATTTTTCCTCTTTTATTTTTTATTTAGTTGCACTATTTGCACTTAATTTTGCTTGATATTAACTTAAATTCTATTTTGTGTGTATATAAGAGTTCTTGAATTAAATGTTGATGTAAAATAGCCATTTTAAATTGCATTTGAAATGAGCACAAACCAATGGAAAATGGTCTTTTTAATGGATTATCAATTTAAATTAGTTATATTCCAAAAATCCATATCAGGAATATAGGAATATGTTTTTGCAAAAAAAAAAAAAAAAACAATGCAGACGCAGCATGTGTCTGTTTTTTTCTCTAAATCAGAAACTGAAAATTCTACCAAACAAAGAACTACATTTAAAAATAAAAAAGGCTACGGATATCAAAATAATAAATGGTGTTCTACATATATTCTCTTGTTTTTTGGTTCGGGATTAAAAAATCACAAACGATCTAAAGGTATGTGAAAAAAATGAAATTAGGAGTAAAATTTTAAATTAAATTACGAACGAAAATCAAATGAGCATTGATTTTCGAATAATGGGAATTCTTGAATTAACATCCAAAATTCAATTTTTAACTGGTAGAACTGGTGGTGGATAGTTGAATGGAACCGATTGAACGGTATTGAATGATAAAGATGGAGGTGGTAAATTATAGATAGAAGGAATGCCAGATGCCATAGCTGGCGAATAGGATTGATGCGACGCCGTCTGTTGACCATAAACATTTTGAATCACCGATGATGATGATGATTTCGATTGGAAACCATTAAATTTTGATTGATCTGAATTGGTTCTTGATTGATTTGTAGAATTATTTGCTGTTGTTGCATCAAAATATGATCCATTTTTGAGTGGATAATTTGATGGAGTTGATCGTGGTACATAAGCAGATTTTTGTGCTTGATTAATATCTCCATTATTATCATTGTATGAACGTGGCTGATATGATGAACTACCATTTTGTGCATTTGAGAAACGTGACATTGGACGTTGATTTCCAAAGCTACCATTGGATAAACGTTGACCATTCGCCATTTGCTGTGAACGATTACGGAAGTCATTTATCATACCGCCACCATTTGGCCGACCACGTTGATTGTATTTGCTACGGTTTGATCCATTGCCACCTTTTTTTACCATTTCCAAAAGTCGAGGATTCACGACCTATTTATCGATTCATGAAATATATATATATATATAGTGATTATATATTTTGAAAAATATTAGTCATCTTAGCAGTAATCGCATAAAATCAACACACTCACCTGATTGGCTTCTTTCAACACATTGACCAGGTCTCCAGCTTTGGATGCATTTTGGATGGTAAACAAAGTGTATGCCGTTCCGGTGTTATTGGATCGGCCAGTTCTTCCAATACGATGAATATATTCTTCAGAGTTGTTCGGATAGTCGAAATTGATAACAAACTTAACGTCTTCGACATCTGTATTCATTGATCGTGGATAGGGGAAGTACATAAATTTAGTTCGTTTCTATATATCAAACAATTGATTTTTTATGTGTTTTTTTACTTCAATATTCACAAAATATATAGAGAGAGACAAAAATAATCAACTATTTTTTTTTTTTTTTTTTTTTTTTTCATTTATATGAAGATAATGTTGTTTGTGTTTTTTATATTCGTTTATGAATGTCAATTCACGAAAAAAACCAAATTCTATTACGTTCCACTTTAAATCACACTATTTGTTTGAAATATTTTTCTTAAAATCTATTGGTTCTGACGGCTTATGCAAAAACAATATTATTTAAAACAAACAAACAAAATAAGTTGCAACCAACAAAAAGCAAGATATGTGAGTCTGTGTGTATGTTTGAAATTAGTCCCATTTGTTTACATACCTTAGCGTTTTTTAAAATTTATTTGTGAATTTAATTTCAAAAAAGGAAATCAAATTATTTTCTTTTGAAACATGTACATGTAAAATAATGGAAAATTCTTATTTTATTATTATTTGGAATAATTGAACAAAAGTATAAAGCATTTAGCTAGTTGGCCTTGGTCGTATTGGATTGGATTGGATTGGATTACCTGAAGGAGAAAAAGGAATTTCTCTGCATGCCTCACATCTCAAAACTGTAAGTAAGTTGCGTGGCACCAACAAAATTCACTTTTTCCACATGCATTCCGTCAAACAAAAGTTACTTTTTTTTTTTCATTAAAATTTGTGATTTCCATAGCATAATATTAATATGGTTTTCTCCTCTTGAATACATGTCAGTAATTTCATTCACAACCTGGTGATTCAAGGTGAAAGATTAAAGTCCAACGCCTATCATATACTGCGTTTATTTTGCTTTTTCGCGTATATGATAACTTATAGGAATTGTAATGTGGTTTTTTCGTATTATCGTTTTTTTTTTTCATGAATATAATAAACATAAAATAATGATTTTTTTTCAGAAAGTACATCAGTAAAATGTCAGTCAAATAGATAAAACGACCAAAATTCGAAAAATTGTTTCAATTTTACGTCCCTGCATATTGTCAAATTTGAAGATAAATAAAAAGAAAACAGATTTTCCTTCAGTCAAACACAATCAAGAGAAAGTGAAAGCGATAGGAGAGAAGAGTGGAATATATACCAAAAAAAACTAGAAATGAGAAATATAGTAAAATAAAGAAATATGTAAAAATCAACATGGAGTCCAAATATTTCTTATGAAAAATTCAACACCGTATAAGTTAAGTTGACAGCACCTTAAACATTACAAGATCGAGCATTGCAGGTTATAAGCGCTCTGAAATGAGCACAAAGTGGAAAAATCAACAATTGCCAAAATATATATCATAAGACATAATCAACTGGTTTGGAAAATGGATACTCTTGTTCCGAAAAAAAAGCTATTCAGAGATAGCACAATAGTCCACGTTTCAACTTCAATTCGAATATCAAAATCCATATTATATAAATAAAATATATTTCATTGAAACAGAAAAAAAAAACTATATATATATATATGTATTGTATATTGCGTACATTCTATACACAATATTCAATAATCGACTACATTTTCCCAGTATTCACTTTTTTAAACTATTAGTAGAGAGGCAAAAAATAGAAGTCAAATAAAATAACAAAGAGATAATAATAATAATAACTTAAATATATAAATAGCTAACATATTTCGAAAAAAAAACAGAAATTAAAATCAAATTGAAAAAAATAAAATGTTTAAAATAGTGAACAAATAATGAGACCTACTTACCTGTTTAGCGTTGTTATCCACAGGTATCGTCTCAAAGTTTTACATAAAATTCAAAACATTATAGGATAACCTGGTGCTAGATGAGTTCAACCAACTACAACTACCGCACATAGGAATACGTCAAATATATATAGCTATAATATATATATATATAGCTATGTATACATATAGCTATGTATATAAATATAAATATATATATATACGTGTGTGTATTTTTCGCCACTAAGTTATCGTGAATACTTGGAAAAATAAAGTTCTATTTTCAATTCGGTTCAAATTTCGATTTCGATTCCAATGACGTCAGAACAGAAGAAAATTGTGTTACAATTAGAAGAAAATGATACAACAACAATGAACAATAAGCGATTTTTCTTTCAATTTAACACTGAAGTAGAAAATGGTTATTGTTTGCTTACATGTTTGTTTGTTTATGTGCAAATAAAGATTGTTCATTATTTTGTATATCTCGGAAAATTTGATGCTGCATTGAAATTGACTCCATTTAGTTTCGGATATTTTAAATAAAAATATATGATTCAAAAAATATCTTGAGAGAAATTAAAATGTTCAGGTAAAATTGAATTGGTAATAACACTTCACTACTTTTAGATAGCAACAGCGCAGAGATCTTTCGGCCATCACAATATATCTGACTGACTTAGGTGTAAATTTTGGAATAATAAATTAACGATTTTTACTCTCTACCACTCATATAATAACATCATCATCATCATAATAAATATATATATATGTGTATGTAATATATATAATATGAAATGTATAAATTGAAAGGAAAAAAAAATAAAATGAAATAAATTTGGTTTGATGTTTAATGCAATATCAATCTTATCTAACCTATAATATCAATAATGCATTGAAAATCATTTCCATTTTTTTCTCCTTTTTCTATTAAATTAAATAAAATGCAAGAGTTCAATTAGCAAGAAAAAAAAGAAAAATTGAGAAAAACCATTTTAGAATGTAATAAAAAGATCCGTTTTGTGGAACACATTAGTCATGTCTAAAATGTTTCCTCTTGCTTCAAATCAGTGTGTGCGCGTGTGTTTCTCGCATCTTCCCCATGTTTTAAAACATTTCTTTTTTTTCTATTTTTAATTGAGTTATTAAATTCATTTAATCAACACACGGTAAGAGTTTCTGATTGTTTTTACTCTGTTTGTGTGTAATTTGTTTGTGTTTGGTTCACGTAATCTTACCTAACCCTCTGGCTGCAACATCAGTGGCCACCAATATTGCTTGGCGACCACGACGAAAAGCATTTAGAACGTAATCACGTTCCTGCTGAGATTTGTCACCGTGAATGGCACATGCTTTCCATCCACCACGGTTAATGGAACGCGTGAGATCGTCCACTTTGCGTTTGGTCTCAACGAAAATGATAACCTTTGAGTCGGGATCATTTATTTCACCCAATAATCGCATCAATTTATCCTGTTTTTCATCATCGCCACATACATCAACAATTTGCAATATATTATGATTTGCCGACAAATTCACCGAACCGATGTTAACCTGAATATAAGAATTAAGAAATTCTTCGGCCAAATTGCGCACTTCTTTTGGCCATGTAGCTGACCACATTAATACTTGACGATCTGGACGGATTTGACCAATGATCTTACGGATTTGTGGCTCAAAACCCATATCTAACATTCGGTCAGCTAAAGTTTTTTCAAGTGAATTATTATTAAGTAGTGATTTTTTTTTTCAAAGGTGTTGCGTGTGCTTAAATATTTACCTTCATCAAGAACAAGGTATGTGCATCTGTGTAAATTGGTGGTTCCTTTCTCAAGGAAATCAATCAATCGCCCTGGTGTTGCAATGACCACATCCACTCCTCGTTCTAAGTCTCTAGCTTGACTACCCTTTGGTGCACCACCGAAAATACATGTGTTACTCACGCGTGCATTCGCACCGAAATCATGACAAACTTGCTGAATTTGTTGTGCCAATTCTCTTGTTGGTGCTAGAATTAATGCGATTGGACCGTCGCCACGTTTTCGACGCTCTTGATTGTTAATATGAATCATGCTTGGCAAAACATATGCCAATGTTTTACCTAGGGAAAATGAAAAAACTCAATTTCAAAAAATATCTTTGCTTAAGACTATAATTGATTTCAAATTTGATGACAATTTCAAGATTTTCTAAATATTATTACAGTAATTCTGAATATAGAAAATATCTCATTCATTTTATAAAATAAATCATAACAAAGAAATCTGTCTTTCATTGTTTTACCTGAACCAGTTTTGGCAATTCCAACCAAATCACGACCACTCAATGCAATCGGCCAACTTGTTGCCTGGATAGCAGTTGGCTTCTCAAAGCCTTGTCTTCGGACACTGCTCATAACATAATCGGGGAACATATCTTCTTGGAATTCCGTATTTGGTGGCGGAAGTTCAGTGCCTCTTAATGTAATTTCATGATTTTTCAAAAATGAATCAATTTCAGGTTGTGGCATACTTTTCAACGGAGTATAGAAATTCTTTCGAAATGGTGTCAATGAAACATTCGTCCAATCTATGGCTCGCAAATTGCTGCCATTTTGTAATGGCTGTTGTGGTTTCGACATAATGGGCGATGATGTTTTTCGATCATTTCGGAAATCATTGCGATTGCCATTTCCTTGTGGTCGAAAACGGTCATTGTATTTTCCATTCGTACTTTGCATTTGATTGTACCTATTTGAATGGAGAAATCGAAAAAAATATCAACACACACATAGACACAAGCACCAAAGAAGACATAGCATAGACCATGTATTGAAATCGATTTTAGAAATGCAATGGAAATTTCCATCAAAATTTTATTGTGACTGTACAGCGATAACATTTGAATATTTCAATATGGCGTTTTTCAATTTATATTTTGATTTTTTTTCTTCGCGTTTTCATTTTACAACTTATTATCATTATATTATCTATTAATTATAAATACAGCCATTTGATTCGATTATCTATTGGTAACATTTTCAATACTACATATTTGGTGTCCATATTGAAATCCCATATAAAATCAACAATTTTCATTATTTTATTTTATTTTATTTTATTTTCTAATTTAAATAAAAAAATAATCAAAATCTTACTCACATGTTTGAGAAAATGCTTAAAAATCTCTTTCAATGATGTCAATATTTAAATAGAAATTGTTTGAAATTTCTTTAGTCAATAGTAATAAATTTAGAGATAATGTTCACAAAGCACAAATGGCGAACACAGTATGTGAGTTAACACTGAATACGAAAAAACATCGTATGTATTGATTTTTTTACGATGAGCACTAACACTAATTTTGCTGTCTGGTTTACAGTTGAACTGCAGACATATTTGTTAAGGGGTTTTAATTTTTTTTTTTCCAATTTTCAACGAATGAAAAAAAAATAAACTAATGAAAATTGAAAATTAAATTTTTCTGGTTTTTCCAAGAAATCCCCTCAAAAATATTCAACAATTTTCATTGCTATGGCTTGTTATGAAATAGATGTTGTATTTTAAATAATCTAAATGAGACTTAATTACGTCACAGCTACTTCCATCTGGTGAAATTTTTTTGTATGAGTCAGCGAGTTGCTGTATAAATTATATTGTACCACATATAATTGGAACGCTCTGATTTTTTTGCTTCATTGAAAAAGTTCAAAAACATAAAAAAAGTCTCTTCTAAATCATTCAATAAATAAATTCAACTTTATTAAAAGGCAAATCAAAAAAAAATGTAAGTACTTATTTCTCTACACGGTTTTATGTGATTGTTTCGGAAATAATATTTTTCCATCGATGGTTGCATTTTCAAGAAAATCTATTTACGTTTTCACAAAAATTCGTTTTATTCAACATGTCTGCCCTTTTACACGTATAGTTCATAGAGCTTTCACACAATTTTTATTTGAATGTATAATGTATTGTTTTGTTTCAGTGAAAATTTTAAATGAAATTGAAAATATTTATGTCAACTTAAATTTAATTATTATATATGAATATTACAAATACATTTCAGGTTCAATCGTGATCGTGGAAACTCTGATTATGGTCGGAATAATAATAATAACAATAATATGGGCAGAGGCTCACGTAACAATGATGGTCCATCTCGTGGTGTCATTGGTGGTGGCAGTGCTCCATATCGACGGTAAGTAACCGCAAAAATCTGGTCCATATTATAAAAAGCTGTTATCATCGACATACAATGAATCTTAATTCTGATTGATTTTAGAAATGGGGCAAGCTCAGGCGGAGATCGATACTCGAATAGCAAAAATCAACAGCAACCCGGTGATCGTTTACGACGCGTTCGTTGGGAAGATTATGAATTGATTCCATTCCAAAAGAATTTTTACAGGCCATGCGAATCAGTACTCCATCGCACACCACAAGAAATCGAACGTTTTCATCGTAAACATGAAATCACCACCAAGGGCCGAGACGTGCCACCACCAATGTTGGAATTTTATGAAGGTGCATTCCCAGATTATGCAATGCGCGAAATTCAAAAATGTGGATTCGAAAAGCCAACGGCCATCCAAGCTCAAGGTAGATTCAGTTCCATACTTATGTTGTATGATGTTGTTTTAAGGTCAAAGATACAAAATAATTTTAAACATGATTTCAATGATAAGGTTGGCCAATTGCATTGAGTGGCCGTGACATGGTGGGAATTGCTCAAACTGGCAGTGGAAAAACACTAGCATATATTATGCCCGCTGTTGTTCATATCAATCATCAACCAAGATTACAACGTGGAGATGGCCCAATTGTTTTGGTTTTAGCTCCAACGCGGGAATTGGCACAGCAGATTCAGCAAGTCGCAAACGACTTTGGTTCATGTACTCATATCAAAAACACTTGGTATGTATATCCATATCGAGTATAAATAATTGCCGAATGAAAATGTAGAAAAAAAGAAACCAACAAGCAGAATATAATTTCGTTAAATTTTGTCCGTGTGTCCACGCATTTTAGCATTTTTGGAGGTGCGCCAAAAGGACCGCAGGCACGTGACTTGGAACGAGGTGTAGAAATTTGCATTGCAACGCCCGGGCGATTAATTGATTTTCTTGAGAAAGGAACCACTAATTTACGCAGATGCACATATCTTGTTCTCGATGAAGGTACTTCCAATTTTCCATTGTTTCGATTTATGTACAGAAAACTTGCAACAACCTAATAAACATGATAAATATTAAATTAAATAAATAGCTGATCGAATGTTGGATATGGGTTTTGAACCACAAATTAGGAAAATTATTGAGCAAATTCGTCCAGATCGTCAAGTATTGATGTGGTCAGCAACATGGCCAAAAGAAGTGCGCAATTTGGCTGAAGAATTTTTAAATTCGTATGTGCAAGTGAATATCGGTTCATTGAACTTGTCGGCCAATCACAATATTTTGCAAATCGTCGATGTTTGCGAAGAATTTGAAAAAGAACAGGTAAATTACAATCTAATTTATGTGCTAATATAGTTGTCAGATATAAAATCTTCATTTTTCTTTTATTTGAAATTAGAAATTGATGACCTTGCTTCAAGAAATTTCTGGTGAACCCGAACAAAAAACTATAATTTTTGTTGAGACAAAACGTCGTGTTGATGAAATAACACGCGCAGTATGTCGAAATGGTTGGAGGGCTGTTGCTATTCATGGTATGTATTTTACCACTAAAAGAAGAGACAAAATTGGATTTTTGAAATTAAAAAAATCAAATAAATAAATAAACATTAAATTTTATCAGGTAATAAAACGCAACAAGAACGTGATTACGTTTTGAATTCATTCCGAAACGGGCGTCAGGCAATATTGATTGCTACAGATGTCGCGGCCAGAGGGTTAGGTAAGAGTTTCTGTAGCCATTAGTGCATTGGTTGATCAACGAAAAACAAATGAAAAATGAAATTAAAAAAAATCGAACGATCGATCAATCGCTCGCTTCAATGTAAACATTCTAATCACTTTAGAAAATAACCAATCGCAAGTATATTGGTTACATAATACAAGAAGGTTAGATTGGGATAATAAGGTCAGTCAGATGATTTATGGCCAAAGGGTTTTGTTGCACATTCCGTATAACCGACGGTTGAAGACTTGAATCATTCGTATTTTATTCAGTTTAGTTGAATGTGTCGGCTTTTTTTGCTCCGTAACTTTCATACGAAAAAAAAAACGATCGACAAAGTGACATATAATATTCAAACAACAACGACACATATGCACAAAGGAGAAACACACAAGTTCAAAAAAAAATGGTAATCAAAACTGGAATCTTTGTCTACGACGCTCCGAGATTCCAATGATCAGTTTTCCAAATGTCATCACCGCAAAACAAATTTTATAATGTTTATATCCAGTATTCACTTCAAAATGAACCAATCCAATGAATGATGGCGCACATTCATCATCACTGCCAACACGCAACGAAAGAATAATTGCCTCGTGCACGGGTAAGTACTTTTTTTTGTTTGCATTTTTATTTGAATTTTTCAGTAAATGATTCAATCAAAATGGCACCATCGTGTGTGCCCAACGAAACGTTTACATTCAATGTATTATGTAGATCATCAAAGAATGAATAGCATCAGTGAATACTGGATTAAAGACAAATAAAACGTACTCTGCGGTGATATTGCAATTTGTACAGCTGCTGTGATACTCTAATTTGGATTGTGTGTGTTTTTATTGTATTGTTTTGATTGATATCTGAACATATAATCGATTTGTTTTAGCTTTGAGTGTATTCTGTTGCTTACAATTCTTCGATCGATATAAATCTCAATTTTATTTGATGAACATCGGACTTGAATACCCAACTGAATCTGGTGAAGTCGCCTGCTCAAATATCGCCGCATTATCCACAATCAATAAAATCGACAAAATCAATAGCGCTGTAATTTAGATAAAACAGACAATTAGAGAAAATTAATAAATTGAACAAAATATACATTTCTATTGAAAATATGTGTATGTTAGAAAAGAGAACTCAAACGAAATTTTCGGTAAGCAAAAGATCACTTCATTTCCCAAATTCAAACGCCATCCTCCTAATGATAAAGCGATGGCAACAGACTTTCCTTTGCGATGTCCGGATTTTCTGAGTGCTATTTTCGTGATAGTGCGGTTCATTTTACTTTATCGGTAAATTTAAAGAAAAGAGAGGTAACAAATCATCAGCCAAATTTGAAAACATTCATATTCCATGCCGTTTATCTGAAGATGGCAGTTAATACCAAGACAAAAAAAAAAACAACGTAGGGTTCGTTTCGTGTCATGATTAGCTGCTATCTTTCATTCATTTCATATGCAGCGATAGCACACAACGTTTAATTTCGTTCAATTACATAACATTGATCTTGAAATCAGTTGATTTGTATGTTTTTTTTTAAAGTTCTTTTATGTAAAAATGTGAAACGCGATACAAAAGTGGCTGATGATAAACAAATACAAACGTACGCACATATAAACCTACACACGAAACTACTTTGCATCCAAAAACACCCACTGATTTGCCGTAAGTAAATAAGTTTTAAAAATACCACAGTTTGCGCAAATCAAATGGAAGTGTAATTAGAATTTATGTTCGATAAATACAACTTATTTGAAAAGGCAACAACAATTACTTCACCATACACATAGTGCTTAAATGAATGACAAAAGTAAAGAATACACATTTGATTGAAGCCGAACGAAGAATTTTCTGTACAAGTGATATCAAAACAGACTCTCGGCCAATTTGTTTGACTGACATTGAAGAAATAGCGAAGAAAATGAAGAGAATATGCCATTTGTTTATTTGTTTATGAATTATAAATTTGTGAAACATATGCTTGTTGACTTTGATGGACCACTTTTACGCGAGAGTATTATTGACAAATGAATTTTAAAGAAAATAAAAAACAAAACAATGAAATAAAATAATCAAGAAACATTGGTCAAAATGGAATGGAAAAATGCGTCTAGTATAAATAATTAGTGACAAAAAGGAAGACTAAATGGAAAAACTAAAACAAACCAGCTGGACAACGATTTAGTTAACATAGAAATGTGTTTTGTTCAACTGTAATATTAAAATGCAACCACAATTGGTTGTAATCCGGATCAACAAAAGTCAACAATCAACATTTTTGAACAGAAAAAAAATACCATAAAAATTTCTAGCTTCATTTGTTATAAAATAATTAATAAGTAATCTCTCGATATTTAAGAAATGAAATGAAATTGTTCTCACATAAAATTTCATTTTTTGTGGCCTTGCTTTGAATTTTGGTTCTATCATAATCAGGAATTTATGTTCACAAACAATTCAAAATTTTCACTTCAAATATTTTCTAAAAATCCAATCGATACCGAAAAAAAAAAAAAACATTCGATTCATTTCCATATATATTCCGCCTAAAAATACGAAATTATTCAGATGTGGAAGATGTTAAGTTCGTAATCAACTTCGACTACCCAAACAACTCCGAAGATTATGTTCATCGAATTGGTCGTACTGGCAGATCGAACAATACTGGCACTGCTTACACTTTATTCACTTATCAAAATGCATCGAAAGCCAATGATTTGATTCAAGTTCTTAAAGAAGCGAATCAGGTAAATAATGTTTTCAATTAATGAAATGTTCTTTTTTTACATTTTATCAAAATCTTTCTCTCTCCTATATTCGATCAGGTGGTGAATCCAAAACTTTTTGAATTATCGAAATCAAATCAAGGAAATAATCGCAATTCGCGCTACAACAATCGTGGTGGAAATGGTGGCGGTAATAATTTCAATCGTAATAATAATGATCGTCGTGGGTTCGGCAACAATGCGAACAGCAATCGTTCGAATGGTTTTGGTAATGGAAATGGAAATGGAAATGCAAATAATAATGGATTTAAACGCGATCGAAATGAAAATGGTGGCGGATCACGTTTCTCAAACAATGATGGACCATCACGTTTTTCATCGAATAATATGAATGGTGGTGGTGCATCACGTTTTTCAAATCTTAACGCAAATACAAACTCATCGTCAAACAATTCAAATTCAACTTCACGTTATGGTAACAATATTCGTGAAGGCATTTCTCGTTTTTCCGCATCCAATACACAACCATCTCGATTTTCAAACAATGAATCATACAACAAATCATCATCCAGCAATGATTTCTATCAAAATTCCGGTTCAAAATTCAACAAACCAAACTCATCGCAAACATTCAGGTAACGATTTTTTTTAGATTAATTCAGCATTTAGCAATGCTTTTCACATATTTCGGTGGACAAATTGATAGTATTTTTCTATGGTTATCTATCTATGTGCTTCATAACGAAAAATAGTTTGATTCATTTATATTTAAAGATATATTCTCACAATAATTTCTTTTAATAAAATATTAAAATGATTTTTTAACATAAAAAACAGACTTCAAAGTCAGCGCATAATATTAGAATTCATCTGTTAAAAATTCAATTAATTTGGGGGTAGCGCACAGATTAAGTTACATGAGAGAAAGATTCAAATTGATTTCATAGTAGAATAGAGTAGAACTATCAATTCCACCTATTAATATAATTTTAAACAAATTTCAATAAGAAATAAACTTATTCATTGTTTATTAATTTTTATATTTTTCCCCGATTTTCTTTTGAAATTTCTCACCAAATGCAATCGGACTATGCCTGAATTCTACGCTTGTCATCAATATAATAATCAACTTTGGATATATCTCCATTGAAATGGATCTGTTTGGATTAATGTTCGTTGTATGGATCAAAACTGTATGTGATAATTTCCGAAAATCCTTATTATAGTCCAATGTTCGCTTATCCCCCACCTCCAATTCATTGAATCCCAACCTAATTAATAATAATAAAAATAATAATAATAATAACAAAAACACTCAAATATACATTCTCTGCGATTCGTTATCATTTGTGAATCAATTTAGTTAAATTAAACAAGCGAAATGCATTTTCTACTGGTTTCATCTCCGACCATATTATTTGAAAATTAGACACTCAAAAAACTATGAAAGTGTCCAACTCAAAGGAAAAGTATGTATTGTTTTTTATAAATTGTAAACAAAATATTCTGCACGAAAACCTCCATGAATTTTTTTTTTTTCACTAACCAAATTTCAATAATTGATTTTTCTTCTGTCATCTTTCTATTCAATTGTAGAATATTATTTACATAATTTAATTTAATTTAATTTAATTCTTCTAAAATAATTAAGAAATAATCTTATCTATAACAATTTACTATGATTATGGCGTGTAAAACATTTAATCCAGAGTGAATAAAAAAAGTGAAAAAAACCCTTTTGATCCATCAAAATTATAAACTTTAGAGAAAATAAGTTTGACAATCTTGAAAATAATTGCTTAATTGCATACCATGTTCGAGCCCATGGAAAGGTCCTATCGGTTCAAAATAATGTTGAGTCGATGCAAGCGCCCTCATTTTTAACAGCCTATTCATTGTAATATGTGAGTTCAACCTGAAACTAAGCAACGCGCCAAATATGCAATAGAACAATAGGGCTTCTCCATGTTCGAGCCCATCAAATTTAAATGTCAAATAAAAAAAAATAAATAAATGTTATGAATACAAAATAAATAAAATTAAAAAAAAAAATCAACAAGTCTTACCTTTTTCTGACCACGGATTCAGATTCATGCTGGAAATGTTATGAACTTTGAAAATAATAAACTTGCAAAATACTTGATGTCAAATACTAAATTTTAATTTTATTTATATTTTCTTAATTTGATTAAAAATGTGTATTTTCTTCAGAAACATTAATATATTCCTGTTACTATAAATTGATAGGGTGTTTAACCTCGGACACTGCATGGAAGTAATTATATTGAGATTATTAAATGTTACATGCTCATCGACAAAATTTCTCAATACTTTGTGCTACGATTTTTTTCCACATTCTCATTTTTTCTATGGCAAATTGATAATTTAAATCCAGATGGAAAATGAAAAAATACACTACTTTCGAACACGTCAATCTTCGGATTTATAAATTAAAATCAATAAATAAATAAATAAAAAAATAAATAAATAATTTTATCATAAGATAATACTAATTATTGGTACAATATTTTATTTAAAAAATGAGTCACAAACAAGTCTCTCGTTTGGATGAAAATCTGATGAAGAAACCGACAGTTCAAACATTGAACTTCAAAGGGAGAATCACGCGTTTAAATTATTTTGTTTTTTTTTTTTTTTTTTTTTTTTATGCATATATCATATTAGATTGAGCATTTGTGGGTAAGTAAATTGTATGCTCATTGTTCATATCGAAACCTAACGATATTGCTTTTCTTTAAAAAAAATTTCTAATTTCACTCGCGTCAATCGAAAATTCGCAAAAATTAAATCCAATCAAATCTAATTCAATATCATAAATTTAAAATTAATATATTAATTTATATTCCGTATGCGTTTTTTTGTGTGTAGATTTAGAGTAATTTAGTCTTGTTTCAATCCATTAGGATGAGACTGAGTAACAGATTTTAAGTTCGCCTCCCGTCGACTGATTTGATACCATACAACTAGTCGACCAGTAAGCATGAATGTAAATACCTAAGGGGGAAAGAACGAAAGTAAATAAAAATAAATATTGTAAATATCCTGCAAATTTTGCAAATATTGCAAATATCGTGAATATTTATAAATATGCTAAACATATGGGTCATACTACTTAAGTCGCGCGAATTAAGGTCGCGCACAAAAACGAATTTTGGTCGCACGATTTTGTTGCGACTATAATTCGTAATCCAAAACGAATTTTGGTCCGCGCAAAAAAACGTATTTTGGTCGCAATTTTTTTTGCGACTAAAATTCGTAATTCAAAACGAATTTTGTTCGCGAACAAAAATGTATTTTGGACGCAGCTGAGTTTTTGCGACTATAATTCGTAATCCAAAACGAATTAAGGTCGCCTGCCAAAAACGAATTTTGGTCGCAAAAAAAAATTGCGGCCATAATTTGTTATTCGGAACGAATTAAGGTCGCTGACAAAAAGGAATTATGATCGCAAAAAAATGTCCATACAAATCTCACTTGCGACCTTAATTCGCGCGACTTAAGTAGTATGACCCAAACATATGACACTAAATATTGTTTAAATTTTGAGATTGGTAGTTGAGATCATACTGCATTCTCATGAATTGAATATTCACTAGATAATTCATATATGTATGGATATGGTGTGTGTATTTTTGAATCTAGCAAATATTCCATAAATATTCAAATATCGCGTGAATATTCTGAATATCTACTAAATATATATATATTCATAAAGGGTTCTCAGCCCCTAGTAAATACCAACGATGGTCCGATTCGCTCGAATGCATCATTCACCATGTAATGATTATAAATCGATAAAAACATCAATGCAAGCAACGCGATATTTCCAGCATTCTTTATTTTGTCTGATAAATGAAAATAATTTTAATTTAAATAATTTTAATCAAATTAGCATTTAATTTGTTTTTTTTTTTTTTCAGGGGACGAATCACTATTGAAAAATCATTTTCAATGGTTTTCACTGGTTTTCACTGGTTTTCACTGGTTTTCAATGATGTTCAATGTTTTTCAATGAAATTTAGCGATTTTAGTTTTTTTTATTTCAGTTTTATTAATATTTATTACTTTATATAATCATATATATCACATCTGGTAAAATATGTTTTTTTAAATATTGGAAAGTACAATTGTGAAGATAACTTGTTTTTTTGTACAGTGAACGTGTTCTTTTTGAGTTTATAAACATTCGCTGTAAATAAAACCAGACTCTTTTTGACATTCCAAATGCAAAGTTGAAATTGTCAAGCTTGAATCGGAAAATAAAGGATTGACTGCAAAAGTTGAGATCGAAAAAAATAATGTTGAAGTAGTCGATGGAAAATCAAAACTGTTGTTAGCACAAATCGCTGAAATGTACGACATGATGACATTGCAACAAAAGACTAATGCATTGTCGATAAACTATCAACAAATATATATTGATGTATTGAAACTAATTTGACGTTTAGTATATTTTTCATTAGTTTTCAATGATTTCAAATGGTCTTCAATGATTTTCAATGAGTCAATAGTGATTCGTCCCCTGGTATTTTTTTTATCATGGAAATAACTTACGATTTGGAATGATCGCCATCACCGCACCGCTTCCAACTTCTAAGCCGCCGACAATACGTCGATACCATTTCGATGGGATTTTTATATCAAATAAATCCGCTAGTGGAAACACCTTTGAATACTTCACATATTCCTTTCGCTATAGATAGAATTATAATGTAAAACATGAGTTGTTGGTGAGAACAATTTATGCTCAGATTACTTTGAGAAGAATAAAGCCTAAGTTAGATGAAAAATAGAAGCCAATTCGATAAATGTGTTTGGAATCTTGAAATTATCAAATGAACTTTGTAGGTAAATTCACATGTGGAAACAAAATTTGTTCGATATTTTGAGCGTGATTGCCTTTGACATAATCAATATACAGTCGGAGACGGGAATTGACGAAAAATCAGAAATATATGCGACAGTAGATGAAAATTAAAAAGATTGCTTGAGAGGGCAAAATTAAATGCACAAAAACTTTTAAATGTTTACTTTAAAATCCTACGCAAACAATTCAAGTTCATATGCTACTTCATTGGATAAAAATAACGTACAGCTTGGCAAAGAAATATTTCGAATATTTGGCATTTGTGTATCATTGTCTATCTTTGTTTTATAAATTATATCATTATTATTATTATTATTAATATGTGCTCAATGCTGATTCAGTTACGCACTGTCATTACGGGAATTGGATTAATTATTTGCATTTATGATTTGGTTCATTTACTTCAATTGTGAACATTTTTAATCATTTTGTGGCGATAAAAATTTATTTTTTGATTGATTCAGCTTTATTTACCACATAATCATGATGTTTTAATATCGCATAAGTATCATATGTTATATTGAAAGTTTTGGTATAATCTAAGCACGTTGGGTGTATTTTATTTATTGCGTGCGTACGCCCGCCACAACCACATGAATGCAATTTAGCTGAATCTATTTTAATAAACTTGTGCCAAGGTACCGGTAGCATAAAAAAACTTGCACTGTTTCTTTTCTCGTCACGATTTTCTATCATGGTATAAATAACACCAATTTTACGATGTACAAGTGTGTAATTTATTGTAAATTATTTTGTTGTCCAAGGCATTTTAACAAGCACATTAATTGAATTGAATTGAATGTAAATAACATTAACCATCTATCTGATAAACGTGTATAAATCACAAATTGCTATTCTGATTGTTTTAAAACACAGTCTAAGATATAATAATGCCAAGCAATTAAATCTGCCCAATGCTAATTCAATAACTTACCAACTCTTTGTGCAAATCCTTACTGAGGATAGGTGTTATTTTCATTGCGCCGATGAACATGAAAAAGATTCCCAAAAGGATTGAAAAGCTTTTTAGAACCGTTGATGAGCTGACGGTGTTTTGTATGACTGGCCCAGGGGGCGGTGGTGGAACATTTTGTGCATTCTGCATTGTTTTTGATATAATTTATTCTAAATTTGTGTTTAAAATTTTTTGATCTCTCTCTCTCTTTTTTATCTCTTTCTCCTTCACTTGCACACTCACTTTTTGATCTTTGTTCTACTTCGATCGAATCAACCAGTTTTGTTTGAATTCAGTATAGAAAATAAATGAAACTGAACCTGAAAATGAGTTATGCCGACAGAAATTGCTTTTAATGCCACTCTTCACAGCCACATCAATCTTGAATTTCTTGAAAATGTACAAATGTACTTTTTATTTTTCTTTAAAATTCATTTACTTGGCACAAGCATTATAATTATGATTATACAATCGTAAAAATATCTGTTTCGCAAGCTGACGATTGAAGGAAAAAAATAAAAATATTTTTCACTCTAAATGTTTCTTTTTTTCTATTACTCAATTTCTTCAGTGTTATGGTGTAAAATATGTTGAAGGATTTGTACCCCACGATCAAAATATTTAATTGATTTAGATTGAGCGCTAATGTCGCAAATATAAATGTGTGTTTATATGAAAGTGTGTGGCAAAGGGAAACACCGAATGATACAAAAAGAAATATAAAACAAATCGGTAAAGCACTCGATTCAACGGATAAAGTTATTCTGTTTTTAAGCACTGACGCGATTTACACTTTTTTGTTGTTATTTTATTTTTTAGATGTTTATTTGTTTTTATTCCTAACGTATTTGGATGATATTGGTGAACGAATCACAATACATTATATTGAATCAACCGCCGAATCGGAGTATATTGTTTGTAAATCTAAATCATGAGCTATTGTTCTCAGAAAATCTGAAAATTGTCTCGAAAAAGGACGCGCTTATATTATTGGAAAATCAATGAAGGACTCGTATGAAATTTGGTTGCCCTGCGCAATTTCATCAAATTTTCTATTTGATTCGAACCCTGCGCATATGTAGTTTTTATTAGTTTAGTTTAGAAACATTATTTGTAAAATGTGAATTGAAATGTTTTTAATTACTTTTATTTTGCTACAGTTTTCTAAAATATCTACAGAGAAAGGAAACAAAAATGATAAAGAAAATTCAATTTACACTGAATGGATTGAATCATAATACAAATTGAAAGAAAAAAACGAATTCATAATACAGTGTCACCATCTATGGATTTATGTATGGTTTATTAGATGACATGTGTGTATGACGTTTCAAAGGAAAACGTGCGCTATTGTTAACATTCACGGGATAAAAGAAGCATTTATATTCTCATTGCTGTTGAAAATAATAACAATATTTTACATAATTTTTTAAAATATCAAAATGTGTAGCATTGGTGAAGATGATTTTGGTGACGAAGGTGGAGCTCATACGATGCTATCCAATCCAAAATCCCCAGCAAGTATTATTGTTTCTGATGAAATGTGCAAAAAATGTAATGAACGAACGGTGAATGTCAAATTGAATTTTAAAGATGCACAATGTCAACCATGCTTCTTTAAATATGTGCGACACAAAATACGCGCTGCACTTGGTGCAACGAAAATCATTGAACGTGGTGCTAAAGTGTTATTAGCCTTTGATAATACAATTGAATCAATTATTTTGTTCGATATCATACGAAATTCATTATCACATGATCAATACAAGCGACTATCCATTCAACCGTATGCCGTTTATATTGATGATACAAGCATCATGTGCAAATCGATAAATGAACGTCAACAACAACTTAATGAGTCTTTTACAATTTTGAAACACTTCGGTTTTGAAACATATTGCGTATCAATTGCAAATTCTGTTCCAATTATTAAACTCGATAATTTTCAAATTGACAATGAAAAATTGAACATGGAAGAAGAGTTTATTATGAAATTGATTAAGATCGAAAATCCAACAGCAAAAGAAGACTTTCTCAATATTACGAAAATGAATCGATATCGAGAGGTTGCTGCACAAATTGATTGCAAATATGTTTTCATATCGGCAATTGATCATCAAGTGGCAACGGATTTGCTTGTAAGTGTGGCATTGGGACGAGCAAAATCAGTGGCCAATGATATTGGATTCTGTGATAATCGATTAAATTGCCCAGCGAAAATTATGCGACCCATGCGAAATATAAATGCACTGGAAATTGAAACATATATTCGTTTAGATAAAACGCTCAATCAACTTGTAAAATGTAATAACATTTTCAATAAGAAAAATAAAAAACGAATTATCAGCATACAAAGTATAACCAAACAATTTATTGAAAATTTACAAGAGAATTTCGCATCAACCGTGTCAACAGTATTTCGAACGGGTGATAAAATTTCGGCCGCAGCATCTACACAACAAAGCATTGACAACAAAACAAAGCAAACATGTAAATTCTGTCATTCCGACTGGGATTATGAAAATTCAGCTACATTATTTGCTATCGAATATTCACGGTGTGCATCCGCATGTGCCGATCAAAATCAAGTCAAAGACATCGATAATATGTTGAAAAAGGCAGAAAATCAAGTGCTCGGTTATAATGATGACAACACCGAGAATCTTATCAAATCATTGTGTCATGGGTGTCGAAATATTTTTCGCGATCTAGACGAAACCATAATTCATTGAATGTAAAATTGATTTGTTTATTATATAATTTTGCCGTAAATTTTAAGTGCTTTATCTATATATATATATAAATAATATTAATAAAACAAATACGTTGATTTTTATTTTGATGCTAAATAAAGTTGTTCAATATGTTGTTAAAATTGTTTTTAGACTTTACAAATTTATTTTATTTTGCTTCATGTTATGAAGTAAATCCCTTATGGAACAGTTATAACGACAACGAAAGTTTTGAATGCCTAGGCCTTTTCTTGACCAGTTGTCAAAAGATGCAATGCTTTTTGTAAATTATCAATTGCAGATTTAACATCATCAAAATTAAGAGCACTTCCGGCATATTTACAATACTTTTGTGCTTTTGCCATTTGATCAGCGGTGAGTTCCATTTGATCATATCGTGGAACCGCTGCTTCGCTGGTTGGCACGTATGGCTTGAAATCTGTTGTTTCTGGATCAACAGGTGGTGATGGAAGTATATCAGCTGTGAACGAATTTTTTTTCGCCTCAATTACTTATCATTTGACATGGAAAATAGAAAAAAAAGAAAGAAAATGAAGGATACCATACCATTAATTTCCGTTGGATTTGGATGTGGTTTAAATTCAATTGGGCTGTGCTGTGTTGGTAGTGATGGATCATCTTGATCGGAAATAGACGGTGCTGCTGGAGGTTGTGTAAAAGACTGGTCATCATTTGGAGCATCCGATGTAGTGACTGCATTATTATCATCACTTTCTCTCTCATCGTTTGGTGGACCTATGAATTTATTCAAATTATTAGATTCACTTTTGTATTAATTTTTCATTAAAAAAAAGTGAAGAATATCGTATTCTTTCTCCCAAACTACTAACTTTTTTAAACAATTAATTTATACATCATGCTTTCGCGTGTCACATAATTAGTTAGGAACAATGATCAAATCAATAAAAAATGAAGACGCACCTGGTACTGGCATCTCTCCGTTCTTCAAACATGTATGAATATATGCCGCCTTATACTTAGCATATTTTCGTTTGTCCGTTGCTTCTTCACTCAATTCACCAAATGTTAATAACGCATCATAAACTACACCAGCTGTATAATATGCTTTTACAACATTTCTAAAAAAAAAAAAAATGGTTGAAACAAAAATATACATTCATTCTGAAATTTAATTAAAATAGATTTCATTTTATTTTACTTATTGAAATTTGCAGCTCGATCTTGTTGATCAGCATACGTGAACAATTTCAACGCATAATTTTCCAAATAAGCTTGTGCTACTACTTCATTGGTAATAGCTTCATTATCATGGTGCTCCTTCTTGAATTTTTCCAACCAATCCATAATGCCTTTGTTTTGTATTGAGAATTGTATTGAGTTTGTAGGGTAAAAAAAATTTATTTGAAATTAGACTTTGTGAGAGAAAAAAACAATGAAATTAACTAACCAATAAATAAAGCAGTTTCATCTGGTTGCTTTGTGGATAATTTCAATCCAGTTTGTAGGCCATATAATCGGCACCAATACGCAACAACTGGATCACGTTCATCTGATCAACAACAATTCGACAAATTAAAAATATCATGACGTCATTATTCTTAATCATCATTTAATATGTGCATTTTATTTCGAAGCTTACCATGTTCTTGGGCGGTTTTCAGGAAATGTGCAATTTGCTTTAGGCTTGCTGGACAGGGCGGTAAATTGTCCATGGTCTACGAAAACAATTTTTTATTCAAGACAAACAAACAATTATAAAGAAAACTTCGAATTTTTGATGAAGAATATCAATGTATCGCACATTAATGTTTGTGTTTTTTCATGAAATCACCATTTGACAGTTATATACGCAATTGTCATTTGAAATCTTCATTATCGATGCAAACTGTAGTCGTTAAATAAAATGTTTCCTATAGTTGTGGGTAAATGGAATAGAATTTTTGAAAAAAAATGTAATATACATTTTACAAAAGATTTTTCACATTTATTTTTATGCCATTGTTTTAAAAGACGTTCATTGATAAAAAATCTCATCACAATATCACTCTCAAAAAACAACCTGTTTGGAACAACAGGAAGAACAAACAAGTCAAAGAGGAAATTATAGCAAGTGTTATTGTGCATAAAGTAGACACGTATTGAGTACAAATGTGCTGCAATTGTAAAATGAATTTGATTGTCAAAACGAGAGCGAATAAAAGAGTTCTGCAGGGAATTAATTCATCTACGAACGCACAAAAAACGGAAAACATAAAAGGGAATAAATAACAAGCATTATTAATAATACACATAAATCAGTTGCAGGGATGTTTGTTCTTTTCATTTGCCATTTGATTGTCATGTGAATTTTGATACAAAAATAAGGCAAATGAACAAGAAATGAATGTTATGATGAGCCAACAATTCAAAATAATTGCATCACCATTCATGTTCATGGTTTTATGGGGATAAAATGTTTGCCATTCCTTGAAATTTTTATGCATGCAGTGTGTGTACGCGACCGACCAATTGGTTCCATGTGAATTGAGTAGCGGAAATTTAAGTGCGCAAACTCGATTCTATTTGGTGGAGATAAAGGATAATGGTCTAGTAACAAAACATACAATGCACACTGTGTGCCTGACAAACCAAATGTTACTATTGTGCGTTGTTATCCCCCTGCGTTAAATGGAATATGGGAAAACATGCACAGGAACCAAAACACATTCATGCCTTTGCACATCGTACAACTAATATTTGTTGGTGAAAATGTTCAATACACAACACACAAAAACCACCATCGAAATAATTTGATGCCAGCATGAGCTTTTCTACGTGGAAAAATATCATGTGCTTGTTAGTCGTGTTTGTATATCGGTCAATAAAGCATTCCTCATCGAATTGCTAACGTTTTTTTTTTTCAACTCAAAACATTTCGTAATCCGTTCGCGTAAACACAGTCCTGTTGAGAATTTTAACCATGTGTACGGCAATATAACAAATTGATCGTTTTTTTTCAATTATATTTCAAAATAACTGCCGCTGAACCAAAACCAAGCAATATTGTTAGGGTAATTATTTTCAAACTGGATATTTTTTTTATTTTCAACTTTCTCAGCAAAATGTAATCGATCATTTTGGTGAAGTTTGTCAATAAATCCATCACATGTATACAGTTTGCGATTGATTTAGTGCAGGAAATTAGTCAATGCGTATGTGAGGTTTTGACAAATGGAACGTTGATCGATGCGTTATTCTGGCAAACTGATATCGTTATCATATTTGATCCGAAACAACTCTAGCAAAATGTTTACATTCGATTTTATTAAGTGTATTTTATTTTTAATTTTGTCGGATGATTTGTTGAATTTGACAATAAAATAAAAGTGACAAATTAGATGGGTACAAGTATGAAAACGGCTAAAACAAAACTTGAAGCTCTATCATTAATCACTAATAAAGACCACTTGGTAACGATGATACGGATGATAATATAGAAAAAAAAAGTGTGACGACATTGTACTTATAGAATTATAAACATCAGTGAAAATGTATATACTTTCATACTTCAATTGGATGAAAATTACGGGAAAAGAAAAAAAGCAAAAGTCTTTCTCGAAAAAAAACAACTCTTCAAATCTTTAAATTACTTCATCTAAGTCACAATGCTCATGTGACATGAATCATGTCATCAACAATCAAACAATTCCATAAAGTGTTCTTTCTCTCTTTATCTTGCAATTTGTTTCGAATTCAATTTATAAATATTGAAAGTTTTACAAAGCAATAGTTGTAAACATTAGATAGTTAATTAGTCGGCTAATTAGTTAGTAAAACTGTTCGCGCGCGCGTGTGTGTGTTATTGTGTATATGCGTATTCGTCCTATATGTTCAACTGTAATTATTTTTCATTTAAATTGCCAAAGATCACAATAAAAATAAATAATATATGAAATGCTCAATTGATGCTTATTTTCCACCACAAACGAAATGCAATGTTTTCTGGAAATCTGATAAGATTTTTTTCAATCAGTTCTTTGTTTAATAAGATTCAAGTACCGTACAGTGCAACCAAAACAAAAGCGGTTTTTGCCTTAGACGTGATTTTGTGTCGAAATATTTTACAATCTAATAAGTTTAGATGTCTTTTTTTTGTGTAATATTTTAGTGTCTCTTTATTAAATACAATCTATATTACTTGTATATATATGTTGTTATGATGTTTCATAATGATGGATGAAAATATGCGTATGAATCCTGAACAGAAAAAACATAATTGAAATAAAAAAATAAATGTTTGCATGTACTTGTACTGTACATTAACTACCCTCTTTTCTTATGTTTTCTAATACACTAAAGTAAATGATTTCAATTCTTGCATTATTCATATAAAGCTCTTGTCATTAATAAACACTTAGAACAACATTTTCTGTGAGTCATTTTTTGTGAGTACAACAAATGTAATAACAAGCAGTTACATAAAATTGTATTTATTGTTACAATCAATAGGACATGTGACTTTGGTGAGCAAATGAGCCGTAAACAAAGAGTAGGGGAGTTGAATCGAAAATCGGACATACCTTCCTTCAAATGACCGTGTTTACATATGAGTACTTTAAAGGAAAAATGTCATTCAGAAAAGTTGTGTGTGCAAATAACAAACGAATTTTCCTCTAAACTACTTATATGAACTACAATATATATAACTGGAAAGCTAGTGTTCTAACCTATCAACATCAACCGTCAACCGTCAACCGTACACAATTTTTTGATTGGGTACCCCTCTGGGGAAATACTGCCAAAAATCTGACCACTCTCGACTGGGGGTAATTTGGTCTTCGTGACAGCTATGCGACTAAATTTGATTTCAGTGAAACATGCTGAAATGAAAAATAGCATCTTTCAACAAAGATGGATTTTTCTGATTTTTCCACTATATTTTGTTAGTTTTTGCGTGCATTTTGTAGAAAAGTAAAATGAATGTATTGTTATTGGAATCCATATCAAGTCGCGTTAATTCACAAACGGCTTTCAATAATGGTGTTAAATAATATTTATGACTAACTATAACTAACTATAACTAATGCATTAACACTCCATAGAAACAAGAATTCTTCTGAAGTAAGGGTTTTTTTATACTGCTTTTGCTGCCATGGATGTTGATGGATACATAAGATATTAAAATTAGCACAAACTGCACAAAATTTAAAATATTCTTGACGGAACATTTAAGTACAATAGTTTAAAATTATAAATTGAAATTCAGTGAAATTGACGACGATGGTCAAAATACTCAATAACAATTCACTAATGACATAAGCTTTCATATAGTCAAATATGAGACCTTTGAAAGCGCTTCAAAAAGTGAAAACATTCATTTAATTCGCCGCTTATTTGAATCGTCAATAGATCCGCATAGCCCCTTTCCCCCATAATCAATTTATTGAATACATATAAAATCGAAAAAATAAATATTGCAGGATGGCGTTAGTTTTACCAGGGGATGAATTGAACAAGAAACATTAGCAGTAGCATCAACGTGCATACAACAAACACTTCCACAAAAACTCTCACACACGCACATCATATTATTATGGGCACGACAATTTATACACTCGACATCAATTTCTTTCTTGCAAAGCGCCGCACATTACATATAATAACTAGACGATTGAGCGAGAGAGTGAAAGCGAATGAAAAAACAAAGCAACGCAAATAAACGTGAATTAGGTTAACTCCACTTGTGGTAATAAAGCTGCTCTTTCTTGTATTGCTTTTACTGACATGTGTTTAGATTATGCGGTATTTATTTCAAAGCTATCATAATAAATTTAGCAAAGAGCTAAATTGCAAAAGAGAGTGCCAGATCTACCAGTAGATATGGTGACGACATTGATGATTACTCTACCAATTGTTGTTGCTATCGCCACAAAATCATTTCTTGGAACGTTTCGTTTGCAGTATTATCTGTGACAAGATTCTTATTTTCTCCAATCTCATTCAAAGTGGCCGCACTTGTTTTGTTATTATTTTTTTTTTCGCTTTTCTGTATTTTTTCGAAGTTACTATTGTTGTTTGTAGGTGCTGTACTCAAAAAAATGTATCAAGTTTAGAGAAACATGTTCGTGCGAGTATGCACTTAAGATTCATTTAGCTCGTGAGGAATTGAATATTATCCTCAATAATTCAGATGACAGACAGTCGATAGGGAAGTACTGAATTTATATCGCAGCAAGACAATCGCGTCGAACGGTTTTCTCCGCATATTTTTTTTGCCCGATTGTTGTGTGGCTATCGAATGGCAGCAATAAAGGCATACCATCAATGATAACTTACTGTGTAAATTGTATGGCAACCTACAGCATTAGCAACACCAGTCTATTCTCACAAAATGAAAAACCAACAGCGTGAAAAATGAAGACAAAATAAATTAAAGTTTGGATGCTGTTATTCAAAAAAGCAACTGGTTATGACACCTAATCAAGTTGGGTGACAACATATACAAATGCATACATACATTACATATATATATAGCGTAATCACCATTCAATACGTACACCGTATAAAGTGTTTCAACTTTTATACATTTGTAATAAAAATGGGAAGAATTTCAATGGATTTCTGCTTTTTTCTGCCGCCATGTGGAGTAGAAAATAGAATTGCTGGTATTCGTGATTTGATTTTTTATAAAACTACCCGTCACTTGTGTTATCATTTCAAAATGACTTCCATTGTCCATAATTATATGGGACAAGTTCATGGATACAAAACGAGTGCTCGCGAAATGAACAATAACCAATAGCCAATACTTTTATCAATGTTGAGTGCGAGTTGTGCATGGGGATAGACACCAATGCTATTTTTCTGTTCTTTCACTAATTTTTGCTAATATTCTCTAATATTCTAGTGTAAACAAATTTCTCATTTGAAATACATAGGACAGTGTATTTTATATGAACGGTTTTCGGTCATAAAGAATGTATAGAAACAACATATTTTATACGGAGGCAAAAATCTCCATAAGAAATGTACAGATCCAATGTATTTAGATAGGGAAATTTGTTTACAAACAAACTAAAATAAACAAAACAAAATGTTCCATTTGAAATAGTACATTGAAACTGTACATTTTAATAGGAGCATAAATCTTCGTATAAAATACATTATCCAATGTATTTTAAATAGTAATTTTTTCGTTCTGCCAATTTGCTATTTTCACTAATATTTCGCATTGGGAACGCTAATTTGCTAATGGTGTCCATCCCCGTGGAGTTGTGTCAATATCGATTTTCAAATACTTAAATCAAATTGATCATCCTAAATATTTATTATATTTGTGAGTAAGACAACAATACGATATGATTAAGTAAGAGGGTGTAAATTTGAAATACAGTTTGTTTGCGCAATTGTCATACAAACAAATGATCTAAATCACAATAAATGTAGGCGCTGATCGACTGTAATTTTTATCTAAATATTTTGTAACTTATGAAAACTATGAGCTTATTTGCAACATTAGCATTGTACAGTAATTGCGTGCATTATTTCACTGTTTTTTTTTTCATTTGTAAATACACAACATTTTGTCAAATTATTAAGAATACTTTGCGCATACAGATATGAATTTCATATTTCAAAGACGTAAATAATTGCAATTGAAATTGATAATTTTTTAAATTACAATGACAATCACAATCACAATATAATGAATTGTTTACTATTTCAACAGTACATAAATATACTGGTGTAACATTGTGACTTGAATAAACTTCGAAATTGGTCTAAACAAAATAAAGAGAATTTACAGAAAGGACAGAGATGGGGAGTGTTTTTTTCCGCACAAAAACTAATTGAATTTTGTTTAGCCACATTGGAAAAGTCTAAACTGTTTGGTGCATCGTATATTCAGCATGTAGTTAATGAAGAACTTGATGTTATAACACTATAATATAAAGGAAAATTTTCTAATTAGGGATGCATCTTAGGTAATTGTCCCTTCCTAAATATAAAAGGAATATTTATGTCATGATTGCGCCCACACATAGGAAATTGCACTCTAATTGTGTTTTTGTTATTATTATAAACGCCAAATCACTGCGATATTTCTTAATATCGAGTTGAGTGACAATACCGCGAATCCCCATTCTCCAGTTTAATTTTTTTAATCGACTATTTTTTTTCGGAGTATAAAAAGTAGCTTTTAGTAAATGTTCCATATTCGCAATTCAAACAAAATAATCATTCAAAGGTATTAAAATATTGAACAATTCCTCGCTTCTAATTATAGACCATGTATGGCCATGTATATTCAAATTGATGACAATCATCAATTATTAATTTTGAAATATGTTGACAAGTTCTCATATTGAATCATTTTCTCACTTGCCTTCAACATTTTCACTGTCTCTGTCAAGCGCTCCTAACATTGCACGAAATATATGTAATTCAAGAACACTCATGAGTTTGATATTACATACAGCGATACCTAGTAACCCGATTGTGTAATTTTTCAATTTGGCAACACAAGATACAAAATGTAACAAACACACAACAGTAGCGGTCTTAAAGTGAAATGTTGATGTAGCGTAAAATTAAGAATGTAGAAGCCATATTTGCAAAAATTATTTTATTATTATTGACATTTTTATATAAAAAAAACAATATAATTTAATTATTTAAACTTTTTTCATTTGACTATTGAAACATTTTTATAGCTTCAAAATAATTTGAAATAAAATTTTATTTTTTATTGAATTCAAAATTTTTTGATTGGCTATCTACTAGGGATACTGTGCGACTTTTAACTCGTGAAACAACTCACGTTACCAATGCGTGGTCTTTGTGGATATTAATCATCTAGTTAGGTAGTTGCTAGAAGTAATCATAAATTCATAATTAGCCACACGATTCACACGTAGTACCACGAAAATACGCGAGAGTAATTTAAAATTAGTCATTGCTCTAAAATGTAATTTTAATAACAATGTATGGACAAAACTCGCCATATAAAACGTGCTAAAATGATTAAAATATCTACGAAAGCCTCAAAATACTGATGTTTTATAGATATGCATGCGGGCGAATATACATAAACATTCACCTATAGAATAATTTGAAATGCACATTTCACATACGTAGTGGTAGCTGTACAAAACTACAACGTCAACAACAACAAAGAACCCAATATCAAAATGATTATTTTCATGGATAATTCCATCATAAATAAATTTATTCGCTGCCACACTCTCAAGCTCATTTTCAAAAATTATTTTGATATTAATTATTCCTCAGATTTGGGCATTGTGCATTTAATGTGTATTAACATCGCATTTGTCGAATTTTTCAAGGATTTAAAATGTAGCCGATGTGATGTTTGATTAAATTCCATGGAACGTCTGAGGTTGACTATTTCGGATTTATTAATATCGTGCTATGAATATTAGTGCGGTAATTTATTTATTTATTACGAAGACTAAATTGCTACAAATTGTTGAACGATTAATATGAAGCAATTGATTGACAAATTTATGAAACAAACATAATCCATTCGAATGTTTTCCGAGTTTGTTTGAAAAACTAATGGTCACTGGTTTAGAATATTAGTTCCAATAATACAATACAATGTAAACCGGAAAAGCATTAGTATTTTGCAGGGACAAAGTTCATGTCACATAAATTTCGTAAACATATTCAAACCAACACCCCCCCCCCCCCATCGTTGTTCTATTTTTGTCATAAAACCAAATTATAATTCTGGGTAATAAATGGTGGCTTTCATCTCTTCCATTTGCATCTTCGAATATAACTAGCGCCGTATTGTTGTGAGCTCATTCATAAATCAAACATTTTTCACTTTTAATTAGATTATTAACATCGACGGAATGGTTTCCAGTTATTACTGCACAAATAGTAATAGAAAGAGATGAATGTGGGAACAGATAACAAATGGACGAGAGAGAGAGAGAGAAAAAGAGAAAACGAGCGTTGTGGAACGCGTTTTGATTCTCAATGTAATGGATGCTTTACATCTACATACGCACTACTTAATTTTGTGCCTGCGCTCATACATTAGAATTAATTAAATTTGGAATGTTTCATCTTGGTCGCTATAACCACATTTGGCATGAAAAACCGCATTCAGTACATTCATTCAAATGCATTATGAATATACCATCAAATTAAGCGCCTGTTGTCTTTCGTTTCATGGAGTATATGAAGCCAAATCAAATGACAGTTTCAGCAAATAATGTAGCGCATACTGAGTGGGTTTTTGATTTTGATTTTATGTTCGTCATTCATTTTTATTTTTTATTTTTTATTCGTTTGTTTTCGTTTTTCATCGTATTATTACTATTAATAACACCTTTTGTTTAAAATTCATTGTTTCAATGTCAAAATCATCCGAAAAGCTTTGATTCTGGTTGATTTTCATTAAATGGCCGAGAGTTTTATTTTCTGCATGCGTGTGGGAAATTTCAAATATTAATAGTAAAGTCTTTATAGTCAATATGTATTTCTGCCGACATGCGATTGGTTATTATTACTGATTACGTAGACTTGAACTTCATTTCCAACACAATGATAAAGTCGTGCCTTAAAAAGAAATAGTTTCATTCAAGATTTTTTTCATATACATAATACAACAATTTACCAAAATGTTCTCTGTAGTATCGTATCGTATCGTTCTGTACAAATGATTGCATTTTGAGCATGTGAGTGAAAAATCCCTCAAGTGTGCTAAATGGAATACAATATAATCACATTATTTAAATAAATATTTTAAGGGTATATTTATACCATATTGTTTGTGAAGAGTAGACTATCATATACAAATATTTCGCCATTCAAGCCTACTCATTGTACGAAGGCAATGCAAAGATAGGCAAGCTCTTAAGACAAGCAATAGATTTGCATTAGATTAAAGGTGTCAAAGAGGACGGACATTTTCTGAAATTTCGTGTTCGTCCGTCCGACTTTGAAGTAGGACAAAAGGACGGACACAAATTTGTCCTACTTTAAAATAGGACAAAAGGACGGACACAAATTTTTCCTACTTTAAAATAGGACAAAAGGACGGACACAAATTTGCCCTACTTTGAAGTGGGACAAAAGGACGGACACAAATTTTTTCGACTTTAAAATAGGACAAAAGGACGGACACAAATTTTTCCGACTTTGAAATAGGACAAAAGGACGGACAAAAATTTTTCCGACTTAGAAGTGGGACAAAAGGACGGACACAAATTTTCCGACTTTGAAGTGGGACAAAAGGACGGACAAAAATTGACGGACGGACGGACATATTCATTATCCGGACAATTTAAGGACGGACGGACACTTATTTTGTCCTAAATTGAACACATTTTTGAGATCAAAATGAAATATCACAAAAAGTGTTTTAATGACCGCAATTACTTAGAAAATGAAATAAATTCAATGAATGATTTTTATTGTTACAACATACGGCAGCCAGTACAAATTTTAAGAAGTGCTAAGTTTTGTGGTTTGGTTGAATTATGTTCACAACGAAGGTGTCAATCGCACAATTTTCGCAAAGAAATTTTTTTTTTTTTTGTATTTTGGACTGATAATTTTTTTCAACAAAAAATATGTTCGACGGAACAAAATGTTCAAACATTTTGTGCGATAGATTTTTTTTGTACAAAATTGTGCGAAACGTGCAGAAAAAAAAATTTTAGGCGAAAATTGATGAAAATTTTCGATGGAAATATTCAAATAACTGTTTACTCCCGTGTCAAAAAATATTGGCTAACTAGATAGTTAACTTATTGAGACATTTTGACAATATTTGAGACATTTTGACTGACTGAAATGTAAAATTCCATACAAATAATATAACTTAAATCAACTTTAATCATATCATAGTCAACAAACGCGTCCCAAATTAACCGACTGCTTTTAGTTAACTTAGTTGACTTGAACCAGCTAAAGCTGTTCAGTCAGTCAGTCACTTTTTTTTGACACGGGCTTGAATTAACCACCAAAAAATTAATAACGAATTTCAAAAAATAAACAATGTTTAATTTCAAGCATCTTTTTATTGTCCAAAATGGCTCTGTTGTCAATATGGAGAATATCAAATGCGATACTCTTAAATACGGTTCACACTTAAACTAAATTTGCATACGGTTTATATTGAGTATTTAACATTTGAGAATTGGAAAAAGATGTTTTTGTTTGAATTCAAATATAGTTTGGAAAAAAAAAAGTTGAATTTCTTTGAAATTATGTACATTTTTATTTTATTTTTTTTTTTTTCAAACAAACGATTGTGCAGAATGAAATATCAATAGAAATAAATCTATGGATTGGTTTACACCATCACTGTGTAAAATCAATCAACAGTAATTAAATTTCTAAGAATTTCGTAAACGCTCCCAATGTGATTTGATACAATCATATCCACGAGTCAAATGAATTGATATTGAGAGTCATAACGACAGGCAATTCAAGTGTGGAAAATATTAAAATTTGAAAATGTATATACCTATATTTATTTATTTATTTTTATTTATTTGTTACGAAACCTAAATTTATATCAGTACGTGTCAAGGGGCGAATTACTACCAATACAACCAAAGAAACGTCAAAAGTACTGACTCTGACCGAAAATGTACCGATTCAGTATCAACTAGTTTGTATTTTCACGCTTGGTATTGTGTTCTCCTTATACGTATTATGAATAAAATTGCATTAGTATGAATGGTGTGTATTGGTGTGAATATTTGTACATTCAAATTTATCAATTGGTATGCATCGATATTTTTTTGGTTAAGTTCAGTACTTTTGACGTTTCTTTGGTTGTGTAGGTAGTCGCTCGCCCCTTGGTACGTGTTCACTAGCAAGCTAGTACGTGCTCACTAACAATGCTTAAAAATGTGTTCAATTTAGGACAAAATAAGTGTCCGTCCGTCCTTAAATTGTCCGGATAATGAATATGTCCGTCCGTCCGTCAATTTGAGTCCGTCTTTTTGTCCCACTTCAAAGTCGGAAAATTTGTGTCCGTCCTTTTGTCCCACTTCTAAGTTGGAAAAATTTGTGTCCGTCCTTTTGTCCTACTTCAAAGTCGGAAAAATTTGTGTCCGTCCTTTTGTCCCACTTCAAAGTAGGACAAATTTGTGTCCGTCCTTTTGTCCTATTTTAAAGTCGGAAAAATTTGTGTCCGTCCTTTTGTCCTATTTTAAAGTAGGACAAATTTGTGTCCGTCCTTTTGTCCTATTTTAAAGTAGGACAAATTTGTGTCCGTCCTTTTGTCCTATTTTAAAGTAGGACAAATTTGTGTCCGTCCTTTTGTCCTATTTTAAAGTAGGACAAATTTGTGTCCGTCCTTTTGTCCTATTTTAAAGTAGGACAAATTTGTGTCCGTCCTTTTGTCCTATTTTAAAGTAGGACAAATTTGTGTCCGTCCTTTTGTCCTATTTTAAAGTAGGACAAATTTGTGTCCGTCCTTTTGTCCTATTTTAAAGTAGGACAAATTTGTGTCCGTCCTTTTGTCCTATTTTAAAGTAGGACAAATTTGTGTCCGTCCTTTTGTCCTATTTTAAAGTAGGACAAATTTGTGTCCGTCCTTTTGTCCTATTTTAAAGTAGGACAAATTTGTGTCCGTCCTTTTGTCCTATTTTAAAGTAGGACAAATTTGTGTCCGTCCTTTTGTCCTATTTTAAAGTAGGACAAATTTGTGTCCGTCCTTTTGTCCTATTTTAAAGTAGGACAAATTTGTGTCCGTCCTTTTGTCCTATTTTAAAGTAGGACAAATTTGTGTCCGTCCTTTTGTCCTATTTTAAAGTAGGACAAATTTGTGTCCGTCCTTTTGTCCTATTTTAAAGTAGGACAAATTTGTGTCCGTCCTTTTGTCCTATTTTAAAGTTGGAAAAATTTGTGTCCGTCCTTTTGTCCTATTTTAAAGTAGGACAAATTTGTGTCCGTCCTTTTGTCCTATTTTAAAGTCGGAAAAATTTGTGTCCGTCCTTTTGTCCTATTTTAAAGTAGGACAAATTTGTGTCCGTCCTTTTGTCCTATTTTAAAGTAGGACAAATTTGTGTCCGTCCTTTTGTCCTATTTTAAAGTAGGACAAATTTGTGTCCGTCCTTCTGTCCCACTTCAGAAGTCGGACAGATGGACGGACAAAATTGTCCTCTTTGACACCTTTACATTAGATATCTATTGCACATAGATCTATTTTTTTTTTTTTTTTTTTGCTCAATGCATTGGCCAAAACATTTACACAAGCACTATTTTGTTAAATTAATAGATAAACGATAACACAATACACATGTCGAATATTTTATATATTAACTTTTACTATGAATAACATGTATCTTAAGGAATTCATACATATTGAAGTGATGTTATGTTGAACGACTGACATCTTTTGAACCAAGAATCATATTGTGAAATTTCGTTCTTGAATTCTTCAATGAAACTAACGCTCATTTGCTCTTGTTTTGCCTTCCCGTTCTTATAATCTCACTGTCTCTTTCTCAGTCTTTTTGTACGTCTTTCACTCTTTATCTCTATTTCAAATGAGGAAATACCGTTGTGAATGTTATATATGCAATTCACCTACAAAATGATGCAATTCACTTACAAAAGCCATGGCACCACACCATGCTTATACCTTTTCCATTTCGGCCGAATACATTATTTATAGAATTGGTCGCTTTTAATAAACTCTTTTTCTCCCCTCCAAACGCATATATGTACATGTTCATTCACTTTATTTTATTCTACTGAATGAATATCATGCAGTTTAAACTAACGATTTGAACAAAGAAAGAACGATAAAAACGCAAGCGTTAAGAGATTCATTTTATAGACCAACAACGATTTAAATAGATTACAACATTTATGCATCAATGCTTTAAGAAAAAATTCAAGAGCAAATAATTTCACTGAACGTTTGAGAAATATAAAATGATTCAAAACTGATGAAAGTAATTTCATCAAATTATATTTAGAATATAAATTTTAATTTTTAAAATCTGGAAAGTGGCAAGAATTTCTTCGAAATGAAGTAACTCACTATTTTGAAATGTTGAAATTAACCGAACATTGTTTAATTTTTTTTTTTCAAAAATTACTTTCTAATCAGTTATAGTTAACTTTAGCAATCGTCTTGAGTTTCCTATTTTCGGAAAGTCGGCTAAATAAGTATACAAAATAAGTATAGTCAGTCAGTATCTTATTCACATGGGTCAAGATCTTGCTTTAAAGATAATAAATTAAAAACAATATTATACAAAAATCTACATATATAATATAAGATAAATAATGCTTTATACTAGTATCTATAAGCATAATTGGGGAGCATCGAATTTTTAAAAATGAATAGACTTTAAATGGCTCTGAATTTTCTGACATTTTCAGGACATAAAAATAAACAACTTTGTATCAAGACTTTAATTCAAATGTATTCGAAGAGGAGACGATTGGGAATATGGGGTTTTTCAAAAATCTAAAAACTTATTAGGTCCAGGGAATGTTTTTTTAATCAAAGTTTTTGAAAAAAAGTTGTTAACTTTTGTGTGCTCTATCAGAAATATCGTAGCCATTTTAATTTTATTCATTTTTAAAAGTTAGATGCATCCTAAAGCGTATATAACTGAACAAACTGTTACCACAAAGCAATGAAATATTATGAATTCTTTTGATAATGTTACAAAACATACACAATATAAATGATGCAATGAACCGCAATTTGGAAAACATAAATAAATAAAAATAAATTTCACCAAACACTTTGCAAAATAAAAAATAGCCTTCAATCTTATACGCATATATCCACAGACCGACTCGTAGCTACATACCCATTCAACAAATTGTGTTAGATGAATTTCTCGCAAATCATCCCCAAATGTCGTACGCATTTCCTTGTCTTTCAATTTACTTCTTTCTCTCTCTTTCCTCTCTAACTATCTCACAACTTGTGAGTCACAAGCAAACAAATACAGTAATCGATGATTCTAAAAAGAGTATATGCACAAACAATTCTCATCTCTCTATCTCATCAATTTGGAATATTTTCTGATGATCGTGCATCATTGCATGCCCGGATTGCGTAAAGTTGATGATTGTCAGGTCATTAACAATGACCTAATGGAGCGAGAAATTGAAAGAGAAAATGAACATATTGAAGCATTTGTAATTAAATAGTTGCTCAATTCATTGCAATGATTTGCAATTTGGCCATTCTTCATGCGCATATTTTCAGACAAGATGTGCAAAATCTTCGATTGACGCAATCAATAAACATGTCAGAACTGATGAAATCGAACCGAAATGAAGGAAAATTCTTCATTAAATATTTTCCACTTTTAATCAAAATAATCATAATTTTGTTATGATTTGTGATAAACGATCTTAAATTAAAATGTGATGATGTGTGAAGTGGGTTTGTACTATACAAATGGAATATGAAAAACCATATAAATTGTCCGTGATTTAATTTTTTGTTCGAAAACTGTTTAAAATTTACGGCCTCTTATCTGTCTCAAACTGAGGCAAGTAAGGCCCTCACTGTGTGCCACCTTCCTGCCTTTGGTTTTGGGCTTTAAATAGTACTGTTTTATTCTTTGTGATGGATACCACCCAATAAATAATAACTTTGCAGTTAAAAATGAAATCAATGTAACACGGGCCCATTTAGAGTACTTTTTAAACGAAAGAATTAGATGAAAATTCAAAAAATCAGGCAAGCTCTCGGGGGTAGACACCGTTTTCTACTATCATCTACTATTTTTCTACTATTTCTAATATTTTCATATAACGTGTGTACTCAGAGTTCCTAATAAGTTCTACTTTTTTCTATTATTCCCTAATGCTGATGAGTTTCTTCCCCCTAGTGCTAGCTGCAACTAGCCGAACACTGAATCTCAATATCCATTGAGTGATTTGTTTTGTCGCTACGAAAAAAGTATGTCTCCATTACATAAAATGACAAAAAACGCTGCGTCGGACGATGAGATTAAAATCGATTTTAATTTAATTTCGGAAAAAAATATTTCTATAAATCACCGTTTGTAAACATATACATTCGGACATTTATGCAATATTCTTCAATCATTTTCAATAATAATAATAAAAAAATTTTCCTTTTTTTCCTCTATTCAACCATAGGATTTGGATTTCGGGAGATAACAACATTCATTTGGGCATATAACAATTATCTCATGCTCGATCCTAAGTAGATGGGCAAGCGGCGACAATGTGAAATATATAAAAAGAAATTATTCAAAATAAATTAAAAGTGAAATGCGATTTTGCAAATTAAAGTAAACATATTCAGTGCATTTTATAAAGTTAGGAAAAGGAAGAAGTTAAAGTTCTGCCACGATGAATGAATTAAGTGAAGAAAAAACACATTTTACATTGATGCGAGTCAATTGAAAGCTTAAGCAACCTAGCAATTCATATATATGTATAAGCAATTACGAAATACACACTCAACGTGTTTTTTCTTCTTCATTATAATTCTTCTGGGTTTCAGCCGTATCCTGCGATAGCAAAATAATATTTTAATTCAGTGACAAAATTGTTCTGTACACACTTCGAAACCTATAGGAAAACATAAAATATCATCGTGTTTGTATGTTGATTATAAAGAATTGTCATAAATGAAAAAACGAAAGAGAATATTATTTGAAGTGGTAAAGCAAGGAAGCCACGTATTTATGTTGTTCTTGGGCAACGTTGCTCTTCATGTTTCAATATCATTCAATCATAAACAATCGAGATTTGAACGTTTGTTGTCTATTCAAAAAAAAATCATTGTGCGAAGCACGATTACTTGCATTGTGATATAAAAAATACTGAATGACAAACAATAAAAACAGCAACAACAATTTTAACTCGTGAAAAATTGTATTAAATCATAAAAGTATAAAAGTATAAAAGCAACAGCAAAAGCAGCACAACACCTCATACAATCTGAGTAATAAACATATTGGATAGGTTAATAATTCGCATATCGTTATGGATATACTTATATAAGTATGCCATATTGTGTTATATCATTACATCAAATTGTTAGCTATTATTTTCACTATCATCATTGGCATCGAGGCATAGGGAATGGACATTTAAATACATTACAATGGCTTGTAACTCATACTCAAGCTTGTGTTACTGATTCTAATCGCAATGCTGTTGTTACTAACAACAGTAACAGCACCAACCCATGTTCAGTGCATAGCATTCTTTGAAAAGAACACAACTGCATCGTACCGTATTATTGATAAATTGATTTACATACTATCAATACCGAATCGGTGATAAGTGGTGATAAGTGGTGTTATATGTTCTAAATGTTTCCAATTGAAAAGCTATCGTAAAATAATAACACACTTATGATGCAATTAGGAAACACGACGACAATTTAAAAGAAAAACTTAACGACGTAACAACATAAAAACAATTAATCAGAGAAAATTGACTATAGAGTGAAATATTTGACGGTGCACGATAATGGAAAGGCATCGACGGCCTCCTGATGTTGAAGAGGCATTATCGTCGATGCTTTGGACACCATATCAGAGAAGTCCATCTGATTCTTCTGATGAGGAGAATGAATACAATTTGGGCGCACCGAAATCCAACAAATCACAATCAAAAATCACATCCACCGATTTGTATTCCATAACCGATCAACATTTGTATTTGAAACCGGCACGTTATCAAGGAAATTTTGTATCAAATTACGGATATTTTTTACCGAAAACGTATAATAGCCTGCAATGCGAACTACCATCTTATGAGCATATCGAAAAAGAGCGTACTTTCAGCAAATATTTCTTCAGTGGTTTTAATACGAATCGCGTAAACAATGTCGATAATTCTGATAGAAATACTGCGGTGATTAACAACATAACCAACAATAACAATAATATCAATAATATCAACAACGAAAATAACAACTGTAATGACATTCGCAATAACAACAATATAGAAAACCACAGCAGCTACAGCAGCTACATCAGCAGCAACAACAATGATAATGAAAATTGGCCGACAAATGGCATATATATGATACATGAGCAATCTAAATATCCAACATCGATGGTGCATTCATTCACTGATGATTTTCTTCAATATCAGGTAGTTGATTTTCGAATTTCATGCATACTTCAATTTTTGTCAAATTATAATAATGATAGCAATCAAACATTCAATAATTTATAATGTAATAATATCAGTACAATGAACATTATATGGATATTTTTAAATAGACTATTTGCCTTTTTAGACATTTTGATTTGTGCGATTGTGTGCTTATGTCGTTCTTTCTAGTTCTCTTTTTATTTCTTTTCTTTTTCTTCGCACGTCTTCCATTGCCCGAAGTATTTGTGTGTATTATTTCAACCGATTTTCATTATGCGCACCGCTTTTATTGTACCTTTTTGTGTAATGTCAATGTGCAACGTCGAAAACGCAATAGAAAATAGAATCTTGAAAAAATTATTGCTAAAATTCTGTGGAACGATACCGTTTGAAATTTATGTGCACTTGAAAATAATCAACAAAGAGAAGAGGTTTTGAAATCATTATCGGAGCTTAAGGGTCAAAGATCAAAGATAACTCGAGGTATAATATTTTAATCTGCACGCGTGTGTACAAAAGATAAATTAAATTAAATGCAATTCAATTTAATTTTCATTTTTTTTCAACTTCAGGTAATTGAAATAAAAATTGAACGGTTTTAAAATGCAAAATAAAATATTTTTCTTCGAAAATCTTTCGTTCTTGTTGTAGTAAACCATAATATAGTGAACAAAGTGAGGCGGAAGTTGAAATATTGTTCTTTTTTTATTTGGTTATTTTTGTTGTATATAATACACAAATTTTGTGTCATTGCGGACATGCGAAAAAGATAGCGATTATTTAGTTGATTACAAGCTATTTATACGTAACCCGTTCACATCAAATGGATGACATTTTTTCGATTTTAATCAAAAACTCCCGAGAGTTCATCAAATATAATGAATATATCATTTAATAAAATCAATAAAACAGTGTTTAAACTCAATTGTATATCTTTTCCATTTTATAAAATTATTTATCTCGATAGAAGCATTCAATAGCATGGGGGTACGCCGAGCTTCAAGATTATTTTTATATCAAAGATATTCGTAATCCAATGATTTGAAGCGATACATTCGGCAAAATATGACAGATAACTATGTTTCATTTATATTCCACATCATTTAGAATCACTTTGATCTAATATGTTTCAGAGACTTATTGGGATCATCTCGGTTTTATACGTATTAAGACCTTAGTTCAATGGGTTTCCATTTGATAACAAATAACGATTTCAGCAACTTTACACAAGTTGTTTAACTGACACAAGTTTATAAGAAAACCAATGACAACAAAATGATTGTGCGAATTTTTAAAAGTGCATGTTCTGGCAACTACTAAATGCAAAGAATGCTAGCAGAAAATGAGAAGGACAGATTCCATCTCGATATTGTAAAAGGGAACAGTTAGATTTGCAACGGGTATATTTGAGATCAATAATGTATCTTCAAATTTGGAAATGATTTGGAATCAAATAACTCTGACAGCAGAACAAAGAATCACGTTGTATCGACAATAAGATTGCATGTAATTTTCCACTTCAGCAAATTCACAAACAAGATATGCATAGAAAACAAACCCAATTCCAACAGAAAAGGAACCAAAAAGAACGCACGCGTCGCGTATTTATTTCACAACCGGTTAAATTTTGATTTGGTTTCTTCTTTGTTTTATTTTTCATTATTTTTCATTATTTCCGCATAGCCTTTAAATGGTAATGAGTAATTATGCGTTGAACTGTGAACGAAAAAAAAATTACCCATCGAAATTCATAAAATAGAAGGAAAAAACCAAAGTTAAATTGTGAAGAAAAAACAACATAGTATAAATAAAATGGACTACAATGCAACATGGTAATAAGATAACAGTTTGTATAAATTGCGAGGCCGAAGTCCGCATTTTAAGTATTTGCACATACCGGAGTTTGCTTCAAATATAAAATGATTTCAAATGTTTTTCAAAATACCCAGACATCTCGATGCACGCAATATAATTTTATTGTGCATGAAGTCGCAAATATAATGATAGTTTTTTTTCGTTAATTTTTCACGTGTGCATATTACAGTAACACAACAATTTAAAATTAAATGGATAAATAATAACAATAATAAATAAATCCAATGAATTCATTAACTATTGAATAAAGCAAAACAAAAAATTATTCATCATTTATAAACCATAGTATTGGTAATCGAAATGAACTTGGGTCATAATCAAAAGTGTCTTGCGCTACAATCAAAATTCCGTTTTTTTCGTGGCCAAACTGTAACGTATTGCATAAAATGGCAATGCATGTGCAATTTAAAATAATAGTTTATTTCCTTCATTAAATCGATGTTTTTTCAAAATTTCTTTGAAAATCATTCTTGTCTACACCTCTACATATTTCGACGCAATAGATTGTAAATGCAAAAAATGTAAATATTTAGTCACGTGAGAAAGCCAATCGAAACTATATTGGCAGCGAACAAAAAAATGGAACTAAAATCATTAAGCAAATACTGTGAGTTGTGTGTTATAATTTTGAATAAATCAAAAATAATATAAAAAAAACATTAAAATGAATTCGCCTCATCGCAAAACTTTCTATTAATATATAATTAGACTTCCTTGAGATACTTTCCTGGCCAAAAACCACACATAATCCAAAATTATTTCCATTTCCATTTTTCTTCTTTTTTTCACTATTTTGTATTGATAAAAATATGCTACCCACAAAAAAAAAAAAAAAAAAAAAAAAGAAGAAACAAATGAATAAACATAATGATGAAATGAAATTTTGCGAAGACATAGATAAAAACAACTCTGAATTATGAAGTATGAAAACAATTCTTATTTTTATCAATAAAACGCACATAAGTGCATTATATTTTTAAGATGAAATTTTTACTAATATAAAGGGAAAAAAACACTCAAAGATCTGACGAAACTGAAATGTGTGTTGATGGAATAAAATGGAATGGAATAAAATGAAATGAAAGCAAATGAAATGAATAGAAACAAGAGCGTAAAATTTACATACAATATCGCATCATTTACACAAGAATATCGCACAAACCAACTACATATGCACTACCATTCCAAACATTTTCTGAGCATCCGCAGCTCGAACGAAATTAAACGAGCAGGAAAAAAATGTTCAAAACTGCCAACTGTTACAATGAAAGCACAAGAAACACTGAATGGAAGTGAAAAATTTAGTTAAACTGCTTTAATGAAATGCTCACGTTCATTATATCACAATAATATATCGTTTGTGTGTCGATTGAGGAAGTTCAATTGTCTAATAAACATTTTATTTAAGGTTTGACTTGATTTCCACTTCATTTTGTCCCTTTGTTTATGTTTTTATTCCTTTTTGGCCTCGTATAGACCATTTGACCCAAGCTCAAATAAGATTTACCACTATCATTTACACTCACCTAATTATGTAAATCGGAATTTGATAAACAGCAAATAAACCGATTTATTCGTGACCAACCTTTTGCTCTTATTTCTGTGCTGTTCACGGTTAAGAATATCAGTTAAGTTATTTATCGTTGGCGGAGGTGGATTAAATCTCATTTTAATACGAATTTGATTATATTCTAGCATAAACTTGCGCGTTCAAAAATGTTGAATATCAATACGATTTTAATAAAAATACTCTATATATTTAATGAAGATTTTCTATCTACTCATTTGAAATAGGCTCAAAATCTACATGACACATCAGCAACAACAGCTGTTCGATCGATTGATTATCCATGTGCATCGACAAATCGATTTTCAAACGACTTTAGTCTACTGGATATACGATTTCTAACAGATCAATCTGAGTCAATGGATAAAACGAAACTAAAACCAAAATCGAGATTGGGCGAAACATCACAATTACTGTCGACATCGTCTAATATTGAATCATCTGTGATACAGAATACAAATAAATGTACAAATGATGTTAGCTCTTGTGCTGTTCAAAGTAAAAATCGTGCCGACTTACCTGAACAGGTCAGTAAACTCAATAGAACGAATGTAAACCATACAACATCACAAGCAAAAATACTACAACAACAACAACATCATAAGAATGGGAATGGGAATGGGAATATGAATGTGTCGCGAACACGTGATACATTATTGTACGATGTGTACGAACAGCAAAGAGTAGGGAACGATCGGACACTTTCGAGAGCAACAACATTGAATATGATGAAAACAGAGACAACAGTAAGTGGTAACAGAGAGGCAAAAGAAACACAAACAACAGTAACACCAACACCAACACCAATATCAACACCAACACCAACACCAATACCAACACCAACAGTACCGACGATTACGATTACAACGACGACTAAGACGAATGGATCGTCGCTTGTAAACATTGGATCGAGACAAACGCTATTCAGTCGTGATCGGTTATTCCATGCAAGCGTATCGTCAACCGCGCATGCTTTTTTCGATTTATTTAAATTAAGTCGAAATAGTGAAAGTAATCTACGTGATTTGAATCGCTCTACTCGCGAAAATATTTTACAAAAAAATAGTTGTGCGTTTGCGGCGATGCGACTTAATGTGTCTAATCAAGATTCAACAGCTGTTGCTGCCAGAGAACCAACTATTAGTGTATCCACGCGAATCAGTCGAATCGATAACAGTAAAACAATTGTAAATATTTCGAATGAACTCAATGCTGATGATGGCTGCACATCATCGCTGGCCTCAGATTCAACAAAAACCACAACCACAACATCAACGTTGTCGTGTTCAACATCTACAAGTCAAATATTTGAAAATGGAACACTTCTGGGTGCCATCGTTACACAAGCACAAGCACAGCCAAAACTTACAATTCAAGTGAATCAAAACGAGCATCAGTCGCTACAAATGCAGGTAATTGCAGTATTCGACATTTCACTCATTCTATTTTGTTTGGTTTTCGATTATTTCATTTTTTGGTCGCGAATATGTGTGTGTGTGAGCATGTATGTATGTCTGTGTTATTATGATTGTCTGACTTTCATGTTTCATTTTTTGATTTTCATTTCTGACCTCATAATCAGTTCATAAAACGCCCCAACAAAATTCACCGTCGATCAAATATTTATATGTGTTTTTTTTCTTTCTATTATTATGCTTACTCAATCATGATGACGATGGCGATGGTGTCGTTGGATTTTTTCTCTTGACATCAGCAGCCACAAAAGCAAAACGAACAAACTCAACAAGTGAACTTTGTTAGTTATCGTGCAGTGCCCGTGCAAGTGGTTAATAATAGTAGTAATTCGCAAAATAAGAATAGTATCGATATTTGTAAAAGTGATAAAACCAATAACAATACTGACGACGACGACGACGACGACGACGACCATGACCAAAACTCAATGCAATCGCAAACCAAAAGCCAAACAAAATTGAGTAAATCAAGTGAAAAATGTGATAATATTGAATTTATTGATGAAAATACAACAAAATTGAATGCAAATGCGATTTCAAGTGAAAATGAAAATGAAAATGAAAATGAAAATGAAAATGGAAATGGAAATGGAAATGGAAATGCAAGTGTGGTACTCAGTGATAGGATGCAAAGTGGATTTGTAAATTCGAATAGTGGTAACGGTAACATGATTTGTTCAATAGATATGAGTCAAGTTCATTTGAATCAACAGCGTACATATATATCAACCGAAGCACAAACAGATGATTTACAACAACAAAGCCGTGAGCATCAACAACAGGAGCAGCAACAAAGTCAATTGACAGATTCTGATGTCATTGAATCCACTGTTGAAAATACTACGAAGCCAAATCATTCGCATGGACGAAGGAACGGCACTGAAAATGAGGCACAAACGAGCCGGGAGCAACGACGTCGAGAACGTCGTGAACGTCGCCAACCAAGAAATTTACGTCAACACGTGCATCCACCAAATCAATCAATTCAAATGCATTCGCATCATTCTAATTGTGAAATTTTACCTGATATTTTGCATAATCATGTAATCAGTCATCCGCCACCATATACAACGCTCCCAATGCCAAGCCATTGTCAAATAAATGCTACTTCGGTTTTAACACAATCACCCCCGCCATCTGTACTTGTACCTGGTCCACCATCAGCTCTGATACCCGTTGGAATTAGTGACGATGGCCGGTACACATTCCCGTTGCCGATAATAAGACGGTAAGTTAAATTTGTAAAATGAGCAACGCGAAAAAAAAATTTGGTCATCCGATTTGGCATCAAATTCACCCAAGCTAAAGACCAATGCAGTGGGGAAATGTATTCAAACAATTAAACACTTTATAAATAAATACAACATTCATATACGTTATGAATGTGACTTTGGTTAATTTTTTGTTTAATGCAAAAGAATAATTTTCAAGAAAAACAATCGAATCAATTTATATTGCGTAGAACAAAATTGTTGTATGTGTGACTGTGTGTGTTTGTGTTTCAATTGTTGAAATGGATTCGTTGTTTGGGTTTTTTTCCCCGATGTGCTATGTGATATTTATATATTTAAAGACATTCAATTCAATGAAAATTTTTGTTCATTTGGATTGGGATCAATTTCTATCAAATACAATTTCAATGCCGGATCAAATGCTGATCATATCATTTTTAAAAATGTAAAAGTGCAAAATTTTTGTGGAATTAAATACAAAGATCACTCATTGTACCGGGCTTTCAGTGTCGTTTCAATTTTCATATTCGCTAAAGATATTTTTGCGGAAGTATATGTAACGGATAGAGTGTCAGTGATTCAGTGAAAAGAAAAAAAAATAAAAACAAGAAAAACAAAAACACAACCCAACATTTATTTGACAAAAGAAGCATTTTTCAATTTGGAGAGCGATTTTGTTATTTAAATTGCATGACAATGATCTGCCGTAAGCATTTTTTAACTCATTCGGGGGATATAATATTCACCATTAAATGTTTTAATTTTTATCGTATCTTGTAACGCATGGAAATATTACGCAAAAGTTTGAATTTGCATACAACAATGAAAATGAGTGAATTAAAATTGGAAAACAAAATTGGCATGCAAATAAACTAACACATAAAGATGAATTGCCATTGAAACTACTTTGAGAAATGTGCTCACAATAGAGGATCATATTCTGTGCAATAATGCATTCGCAGTTACACTGTTCTCCCACTCGGACTATATTTTAGCAAGTTGGGATTTTTTAATGAAAAAAAATCCAAATGGATTGATATTTAATCCAAAAGGATTAATTCGATTCATAGAAATTAATGCACCAAAACATATTACAAACGAAATTTTTCATAAAACCAAACAAATAAATTTGTCGACAATACTGCGGTTGCTCAAACAGATAACAAAGTACTACGTTTACTATACATGCGCACGCACTGCTTGCAATTCTATGCATAACTCACAATATACACAAACAGCAATTCTCTCCATTGGTCAGTATATGTGTGTATTGTGATTTATGCATAGAATACGTGCGCATATATAGTAAACGTCATACTTTGTTATCTGTTTGAGCAACCGATGTATTGTCGACAAATTTATTTGTTTGTTTTTATGAAAAATCTCGATTGTAATATGTTTTGGTGCATTAATTTCTATGAATCGAATTAATCCTTTTGGATTAAATATTAATCCATTTGGATTTTTTTCACTAAAATATAGTCCGAGTTGGATAACAGTGTATTGAGTACCATGGACAATTTATAGGTCGAATTTTGATGACAATGATTACGAGTAAGACACCAAAATGAAAAGAGTGAATAATGTAAAACGGTAAAATTTCTTGTCTAAAAATTCAAGAGTAAAACTTTACCACAATAAAAGGTAAAAGTTAAAACAAAACTATCGAAAGAGAGAGAGAGAGAGAGAGAGAGAGAGGTCTCTCTCAGAGAGAGAGAGAGAGAGAGAGAGAGAGAGAAATAAAGCAAGAATTTTCTTCTTAATTACGATTATAGAACTTGGATCTCTTTTATCTTCGGCTTGCGCGTGTTTTGCGATATTGTTTCTTTTTCTCCAACTGCTGACATGTCTAATTTTTTTTCTTGTTCGACTGTTGCTTCTCTATCAATGGTGCACAATTGAATTTTCATATTCATTTCATACACACTTTTTGTTTTCCTTCGCTACATTCAACTGCTTTTGCTCACTCATTTTCTTTCATGTGCATTTACTCCATGCTGTAGCTGTGTTTATGTGTTGCTCTGATGATTTCAATCATCTTATGTCATTTTAAGCGGTTAGGCAATGTCTTTGTATACCCATTACACCAACTTGACAATAATAATAAGAATAATAAGAATAATAATGAAGAAAAGTGAGAAAACAAAAAAAAATTTAATCGCAAAGTACACTGGATATTTTACACTAAAGGCTGTTCCCATAATATATGCTACATTTTCTGTTTACTGTTGGCATTTGTTCGTCGAACTCTTCATTTAGCCGATATTATTTTTTTTCCAGTGCTCCGCATTCTTTCTCTTTATCTCAGTTTATATACATGCAGTTAGTTGAAGAAAGTATTTCTACAGCAATTCAACCCAATTCGTTCAAAAAATTTTAAGAAAATGATGAATTCAATTTAGTTGTTCCAGATTTGAAGGAATTATTATCATCATTGTACCAGTCTAATTGCAACTGATTAAAGTAGAATTGCATTTGATACAATTTCGAATTTTAAAATATAATTTTCAAACTGGTGAATAGTTTACATTTTTAAAAAAATATATTAAAATATTCACAGCCATACACACTGGGGAATTATCTTATTTATCATTTTTACTGTACGAATATTGGAAAAATTGAAACACTTTATAAAGTAAAGAAAATATAAAGATGATCAAAATTGAAAGATACTTGACTAATCATAAATGTAACGCTGTTTCTCGTAGAATCTGTGCAAACAGCAAACAGGTTCCTTTATTCGTTGTTTAGATACAAAATTATGTCTCACTATTGTTCTAAAATTATCTAAATGCTCAGCTTTTCATAATCGCTTCGAATGTTTGATAAGTTTTATATTTACAATTCAACTGCACATTTTGCCCAATCACTATCAATGATCTTATTTGGATGCTAGTTTGTTATTTTTTATTCCATTTCCAAATTGCATCATCACCATTGAATGCTACCCATAGTGTAAACAAAAGTTTATACCCATATTCTACTTTCGTTCCTTTGGGGCTATTGCATTTGACGAAAACTGATCAACAACTATATTATACACAATCGACTGAGTGCACATAATAGTTTTGTTTAAAATCCAAATCGGAAACATACAAATCAGTGCAGTAGTACTATTATATCATATATATTTCGTTCATTTTATATTAAACAAAACTCAGTGTACAGTCTAATTGCAATACTAAAACGAGTATAGTATAGAAAGAGGTAGGAAAATCTAAAAAGAGATAGAAAAGAAGAACTATGCAAAGCAAAAACAAATCTCTAGAGCAACAAAACAAAGTGAGTTCTAGCACATTGAATAGATAATTTTTACCTTTATTAAGTATATTGTAATATAACCAATGTGAAAGAAATGCCAAAAAAAGAACGCACAAAGAGATCGAGTGAGAGAGAGGTAAGATAATGCCAGCAAAATAATACAATAAAATAAAATCAGACAAGTATGGAACGAACACGAACAGATGTCTTTCAAACTGGCCGAGAAACGGAGGGCAAGACCGTCATCGTCGTTCAAGTAAACCATTTTATAAGAAATGATAGGATTTTTTTGTCATTTTACTGTTCTTTGATGGAAAGTTTGATTATAGTATTTCGCGTACAGATGTAAATAAGAAATTGTGTCTAAAACTAAAGATCTGTTTTGTCGATTGATCGATTAATATAGAGGAAATTTTGAAATATATTTGAAGTACTACGGTTTTCTACGGTACACATAAAAAACACATGTGTTATGTTTTTGAATTAAATTCACAGGATTTTCTTTGAATGTGTATGCGAATGTTTAAACGAGCTTTCAGAGAAGATTATTAGTGTGTACTCCAAAATTTAGCGCTCAAGCAAAAATATATGCTACTTTCCTCTATCTCTCTCTCTCTCTCTCTCTCTCTCTCTCTCTCTCTCTCTCTCTCTCTCTCTCTCTCTCTCTCTCTCCCCTCTCTCTCTCTTTCCTTTCTTTCTTTCTTTGTTTTTCTCCCTTCCTCTGTTTCTCTTTTTTCCCATACGATAATAGATTTTTGTAATTTTATTTCTACTTTGTGCTGACCGTTGTGTTATTTGTATGTGACCAAATGGTATATATTGCAACCCACATTTTTTGCACTTTATCTTGCACGCTTCTCGGTTTCTCGGTTGTGTTTTGGTGTCATTGTTGTTTCTTCTTCTTTTCTTTGCTTTTGTTTGCTTTACATCAAATCTTTATTAACGTACATTTTGTACGTTTATGTGTGCTGGAATCATGTATCCATAACTTTCTTTCAGCGTGTTGGCTATTTTAGTTACCGATTCGTGTGTTCAATGCGTATGATGCTTTCTGTTCAATGGTTTTCCTTCAGTTAGCATCTTTCATGTATTGGTTCTCATTTTTTTTTTCATGAAACGAATTCGTTTCATTTTATTTCGTTGTGCTGTTTTTATTCAATGGCTTTATTCTCTTGATTTTTGTTTTCGATTCACTTTATCGTCCAATCTTTTGCCATACACATATAGAATGAATAGAATAAGTAGAAACGTTTATATATATATATATATATATATATAACGACCATAAACGAAACTATCTGGATGCTATGTATATGTGCAATGGTGAGCAAATGTTTCATGCGATAGTGTGCAATGAAGAATAAAGAACAAAAAAAAAATGAAGGCACGAATTCAAAATTTGTACGATCGCATTGAGTGTAGTTGTATTTTGAATGTATGAGTTTCATGAGACGCCTTGCATACACCAACGATATTTTTGTAATCCTAAAACAATTCTTCTTTATACACAGCACACACTGCTCACTCTATCAGTTTACAGCACAGGGCACGCATTATTATAACAAAACAAAGAAAAACCTTCTTTTGGTTTTTTTCTCTCTGTGCATTACAAAATGAATGGCATCAAACATATTCATCTGAATTTTATACAGAACAGTTGAGTTGAAAAATAGTGAAATCTCACTTGTTAAAAAAATCTTGTAATTGAACGCACTTTCGACAACAGCACAATTTTGCCGTCAAATAACATAGCCTACCCTGTGGTGTACAGCGTATTGATACTATATATATATATATATTCAAATGTAGAAATATGAAGTCATTTTCATTGCACTAGTATAGGTAGAGATGAAACGGAAAAGTTAGGAACCTAAAATATGTACCAAAATATAAACTCTTGGTACAAATGAAGAGGAACAATTCTTAAATAAGGTTTCGAAATGACGAAGAAGGTACTCAAAGTGTGGGTATAACCGAATGTGCGTAAATTTAGACAAATTACAAGACCATAGTAATACAAGTTTAACGATCTGATGTGAGTTTCGTGTTAGAATTGACAACTAAAACTCATCCGTACAAAGTTAACATATCCACTGGTTTAGTGTGCTTTTTCATCTTTATTTTTTTCACGTTCCGTTCTTGTGTGTTTTATTGTTTGAAAAATCTCTGAGTAACTGAAAAATGATGACGGCTGGAATCGACTCAATATAGACTAAAGAAAAAAATAATATATACATAATATGCTACAATAGGAAAGGAGAGACAAAACAAAAAAAAACACATACGAATAAATTGATCATTGATTAATTTTTCTGGTATTCCCTTTTGCCCCATCTTTCTGGAACATTAGAAAATTCAGTGTTTAAAGAACATAAACAAACATATACAACAATTCTATACATTTGATCCGACATCAAAAGAAGTAGAAGAAGAAGACAAAAGAAAAAACATCATACAGCGAGAAAGAGAGAGCGAGAAATGATTTGAATTAGTGAAGAAAAATTACCAGTTAGAACACCGCATACGTTCTTTGAATAAGCAATCATGGTTGATTCAATAAGAGTTGTGCCGGTGTATTTTCATAATTCGCGTTTATTTGATGTTATTGTTGTTGTTGTAGATTCCATTCTAAGTTATGATTTCGATTGTGAATTCCATTTTGATATGTCGAAGTTCAAACAGTGTGTTGCATACAAATAATTTTACACACATCAAATATGCAAGCCAGTTTAAATGTTTCGCATGAATAATATGATGCAAGAGAGTAACAATAATATAAAATTCAATCTAAAAAAAACTATACAAATGAAGCATAAATTTTTCATAAATGAAAGACGATAGAAAAAAAATTGCAACGTCATGGAAGGCCGCCAATAGTTTCTTTACCACGTTCTCGATCATTCTGAAGTTTCCCATTTTTACAACGATTGGATGGTTGATGTATATGTGTGTATGTGTATTTTTTGGTATGAAAAATTCACAGATTCTTATCAATTTGAATATTGTTTGTTGCTTATAAATAAAGTATGGACATATTATCTAGGGATGCGTTACAGATTCGCGAATTAATGAGCAAAATCTATGTACAATGTGGTGAATAAATTAAATGCATGGGAATTGAAGTGGCGAATTCCATGTTATTTTTTTCTCACATTTTTTTGATAGATGATAAAAGTTTATTTTAAAAAACATTCCCTTATGATAAAAATTACAAAATAAATCCACAAAACGAGTAATATTCTTCAGCGACCTCAAATGCCATCATAATCATGCACCGTCTTAATTGATTATGAAAACACAATTGGATAAAAAAAATTGGACTATTTTTATTATATTCTAATATACCATAAACTTAGGATATATGGGTAGTTCAGAGGAAAAATGTCATACAGAAAAGTTCCGTGGAAGAATGACAAACGAGTCTGAATATTCTTACAATCTACAAAAACATATTTGTTGTTGTATTTTCGTATATAAACGGTATATTTGTATTCGTTTGTCATTTTTCTGTGTGACATTTTTCCTCTGAACTACTTATATAATGTAGGCACCATATACCGGCATATATATTTGATCTAATATCAGTATAAAGCAAAGGCATAAAATTGATTTGTGAAAATGTCATGAGTGTGGCTTAGAAAAAAATCATGTCTAATAAGTGTTAAAAGTGTTCAAAACTCCAGTGAAAGTATTGCACATATATGTATAAGAAAAACCATTCGTTTTTTTTACTTCATCGAAATAAATCCTTCCAAAACATTTGATTTTGGTAAACAAACGAATTATAAATATGATTTTGATATCAGAGCTGTAACTGGACATATCCAAACTTGGCACATCAATATCTTCTCAGTTGTTAGCTTCAAAGATGAATACTAAGTACTAAAGTAGCTTATACGAAAACAAAAAAAAAAAAAAAAAAAAAAAATCTTCACATAATACCGATTCACGAGAGAAAAATACTATTTCGGTACAAGACGTAATACTGGCATTTTGCATCAGCATCGACAACGACATTATGCGAATAGAACAACAATAACCAGCAACAGAAACAACAACAACAAAATCAACAGCAGCAACAGCAGCAGCAGCAGTATCTGAAGCAACAACAACATTAATAACAACGATAATAATAACAAAAACAAACTGTGCATTTGAACAGTGGAATTGAAACGATCCACTATACATGATATACATGATCAACTATGGTTGTCTCGCTTTACTGTGCGCAATTCAGTTTCAGACAATCTATACAACTGTATGACTGTAAAAGAGAAAGAGAGTTTATGTATGAGAACCGTCATCGTTTTCCTTTGCTTGTGTGCATATACAGTCACATTCATTCTAACACATAGCCAAGCACATATTCTGTATTCGGTCGGGTACAACTAAACCCCGTCGTCTCCTTTTAGTTTTGCTGTTATACTTGAACAGATAAACATTAAAAACTTTTATTCTGCCACATTTAGAGCACACAGCACTGGCTTTTTTTGTGAAATTGTACAGTTTGTTGCCTTTAATTTAGTTTTTTTTCTCATTCTTTCTTCTCTCTCTCTCACTCACGTTTTTAATTTCCACAGAATTTCTATTTCATTCAGCACTGTTTCTGTTCTTGAATCAAAATATTCCTGTTTTGCGCTGCGTGCATTACACGGTTTTTTTACCCGTTTGTTAAAAAATATTATTAATTATACGCGCATTTCACTACAAGTGTCGTTGCCTGTCACACCGTTTCATTCAGTTCAATTTAATAAATTTTTTTTTATTAATAATGAAATAACTAGTGCATTGTTCGAAGCCATAAAAAAAATAATATACGATATAAAATTTATAGTTTGTCGGACTCAAGTAACCAAACCCCAAAAAGCAGCGCCAGCTAAAATCGAATACTGCAGCTAGCAAACAAAATTAAGAAAAAAAAAATTCGAAAAAGAAAAAGAAAGAGAGAGAAAGAGAAAAAAACACTGAACTGTAGCAGAGTTGTATTGCACATTCGCATGCATTGTGTTTGTCCAATTGACAGACGGCGCTTCATATTAGATCATATATTTAGTATCAAATGGAAACGAACGAAATTCAATGCTGAACTATTTGAATACCGTGACAGAATAAAAAATCGGATAAAAGTGAAACAAAAGACAAAAAATCAATTAATTTCGGCGTCAAGTGTAAATGTAATCATAGACAAAGAGAATTAATATACACCGAATAGAAATTTCAGCTAAAAGGATTGCAGTTAAAGACTCGTTTCCTTGCGAATTGCAATTCGGCGACATTCAATTCCAAATTGTTTGCTTAATCAGTCGATAAATGTAAGTAAATTCGATCATTTTATTCTGAATTAAAGAAGACGATGAGTGCATCAAAGGGAAAAAAATGGAAAACGAATAAAAAAATCATGCATTGAATCAACAAAGAGCTAGCATACAAAGATACATATTTTTTTCCTCGCGCGACTAAAAGAGAGCGAATACGATAATCGCGCTATGTTATTTAATACGAGTACGAGAGAGACAACTATAACTAAGCTCATACGCTTATTTCTTCTCAATTTGACATTCACCATTTTTGTGTTAACAATCCAATATACTACATAATCCATACACAAAGTTTTGCTCTTTCTACCACAGTCAAAAGTATGTAGTCGCGCGCATGTGTAGTACAAATGGCATTTCATATACACAACGATTTGGTTGGGTTTTTTTTGACAGTAACATGTACAGTAAACTCAGGCACATAGTATACGAGCAAGATTCTTTCGGCCAGAATATAAACAATGTCCAGGGAAAAAGACGGCGAATTGGAAAAGAAATATAAATATATTATACGAACCAAAAGTTTGGTATTCTGTATTTGTTCGATGGATGTTTTTTTATATATATAATACATATATACATCAAGTCTCTGACTGGGCCATGCTCTCTGAGGTGCTACAATACAATACAATGTATGGTATACCATACATACAGTGTATACTGTACACACTTCTAACTGATACATACTCAGTACCACATATTCGGCTGTTTGCTTGCTGCAGACATTGTAAACGTTTTATTTTCATAGTCAGCGATCCAACGACAAAAAAAACGAGCAAACGCGCAAACGAACGAAACAACGAATATTTTTCAACGAAAACTACATGTCTTGTTGTTCGCTCTCTCTCTCTCTTTCTCACTCGGAATAGTCATTTTATTAAATACAAAAATACACTCAATAAAACATGTCGATAAAATAAAAGGAGAAGGAAAAGAAAAAGCAAAGTTACCGCCGTTCGTCTTTAGTTATTTTTGATTTGTGTGTGTTTATTATTAGTACTTTTTGTTCTGTTTCTGATTTGCTTTTTCTTTTTCTCGTTGTCGATGGTTTTTTTTGTTTTTGTTATTCTTATTATTGTTGAATAGTTTTTCGTGTCTTAATGTTTTTCCTCATCGTTCTGTTTCTTTGTTTTGTATGAGGTTTTTTTATTCTCCCACTATAGACTATATTGCAAGCATTTTTTTCAAATATATTGCTTGCTTATCCCGTTTCGTTTGCTTGCTTCCATTGCTTCTATTCTTCAGATTTCCACATTTCATTGAAATAAAGAAAGAAAGAAAGAAAGAAAGAAAGAAGGAAACGAAAATGAGAGAAGAAAAAATTCGAGAAATTTTCAGTGGTGAACCCATAACATCTTTTTGCTCGATGATCCTTTGTGCTCTCCCCATGTGTATTCTACGCTCAACGATTCATTCACTCATTTTATCCATATATTTGCTTGTTGGTGTTGTTGTTGTTGATTTTTTTTATTCGTCTTTGATTTCTTCGTTCTTCATTTTTCTTCATTTCGTTTGCACTCAATTTGATTCTACAAAATTGATGATATCAAAATTGTAGATGAATTATTTTTTTTCTTCTTGTTCTTTGTTGATCTTACACTCCTTTTCTTTGTTTTCGAATTACAGCCGGGAAACCCAAATAATTAAAGTAAAAAACCGATAAAAAATAAATTCAGAATTCACCATACAATCACACGAGTGTGTGCGATATTATCACAAAGCCAATATGGACTTGGTTATTAAAAACGACGGCAATCCATTGAATTTCTTCCCAAATTATCATCAAATTGGTGCTATAGCTTCGAACTTTATTCAAGACAATATTAACTATGTGAAATTGAATCCAGCTGACACATATCAAAATCGGCATATCGCAGCTGCAGCTGCAGCCGCTGCTGCTGCATCAGCTAATGTTACACCAGTCATACCCAGCAATATTGTACATCAACCACCGGTGCCGCCACCAAATTTAGTTGGTGTTACCGGTACCACAACAAATGTCATCACTGTTGCACAACAGCATAAATGTACCATTTGCGATAAAACATTTGTCGATGACAATCGTCTTATGATTCATATGAAACGACATTCCGATAAGAAGCCAACATCGTTTGAATGCACAATTTGTTTCAAGACATTTAGTCAACAGGGCAATTTGAAAACTCATTATCGAATCCATACAAATGAAAAACCGTACACATGTGATTTATGCACAAAAGATTTTCGCCAATTGAGTGGTTTGAAAGCACATCAACGTACGCATCTCGATTTTCGGCCATACAAATGCAATACATGCACACAGGAATTTCATCAATCCAGTGCACTTCGTGCACATAAATGTCCGAATAAAATTGAACCAACCACATCGGATGGATCGGATGTACAAGATTTAATGGCCTACAAAATGTTACAACGTTTACCCGGCGGTGAAAAAGCATTAAAAAAAACCAAATCAAAACGACAACAAATCGATGAACAAAATCCAAATCGTGTTGTGAAAATTGAATATAATCCAGAAGATGGGAATTTATCGTTCAATTGCGATCGTTGTAGTAGGAAATTCAAGCGACGAGATCATTTAGATATTCATATGTTGATCCATACGAATACCGCACAGTTCTTTGAATGTACCATGTGTGACAAAAAATTTGTTCAGCTTGGCAATTTAAAAACTCATTTACGCGTTCATTCTGGCGAAAAACCATATCAATGTTCATACTGTGACAAGGGATTCCGTCAACTGAGCGGTCTCATCACACACGAACGTATTCACAGTGACGAAAAACCGTTTCAATGCTCTGCATGTGATCGTCGTTTCCGTCAATTAAGCGGTCTCAATTCGCACATATCCCATTGCAAGCAGCTTCTGAAAAATTTCTAAATAAACAACAATGGTCAAACGCCCAACGATAAAATGTGTGGAAAAATTTAAAAACAAATAATACAGGTTATAAATGCGATTTTGCTTTGAATTTAATTCATTATTTTGCACTATATTAGGGAAAGTGCTATTAGAATGCAAACATAAAAACAGTAAAATTGCAATCAAAGGCCAAGAAATGATTGTTAAAGAGCCTACATAATTAGCCGGAGAAGTAATAAAATGCACAATTGTTTGCTAAAAACAGCATCTGATGCAAAGAAAAGTGAAAGATAGAATGAAGAAAAACTGTATATGATACAAATGATGATTACTTTCTTCTTATTCTTTTATGTTTTATTAGTTGGTAGCATTTTCAAGATGTTACATCAAATGATATTCAAGTGAATTTTTTGCTTTACTTTTCACAAGAGTTTTTTTTCTGATGAAAAATATATTTCACAACAAATCAATGTATCTGTACGGTGTACTGCCGTTATAGGATATTTTCGATAGACATGATACTAAACGACAGTTACATCTCATTTGAATGCGATTTCAACAAATTGGTGAGATGCGCATGCTAATACGGACTATACTGCATCAATATCTGGGACATTCGTGCCATATAGTATCCTGTCTATTGAAAATATTCTATAGCAGCAGTATATCATACTGACTCATTGCAATAAATCGATGACAGTGAATAGAATTAAGCACAAAATTCGAAGATGAAGAAGTATTGGAAAAAGAAGAAAAAGGAGAAAGAATGGAGCTGAATGCAAAAGTATGTTGTCCTCGAGCTCTAGAACAATAACCTATTTGCTTGTACACGTAATTGTTTTATAATATTTTCTTCACACAATAAAAGTGAGTGATTAGTTCAAAGAACTGCCGTGAATAAGAAAATAAGAAATCTATTCTAGGGCTATTGGTAAAATATGCATTACACGTGTCGGTTAGACGTTAATCTAAATCAAAAGAATAATGGAAAGTGATATATAAGTTGATTTTTTATAGTTATACAAATCTTGTCTTTTTTATATTCAATTGCATAACATTTGGATTTTTTTATTTTCATCGCCATTCTTTTTTAAATTCGAAATTTAAATACTCGATATTGGATGAAATTGCTCGATTTGGAGAGCATATTTTAGATACAAGATTTTATTTAAAAAAAATTGCAAAAAAGAACAATACTTTTTGTAAAATTCAAAGAGTATATGAAGAAAAAAAATGCCATCTCCAATATTTAATCCATTTGAATTGCAACAAAAGCATAAAATATGAGACTATATCTACGTGTTTTAGTGAAAATATAAAACAAAATTAAGTAGAAAATGACTGAAGAAGGCAATTACACCATTATAAAAAAAATACATTTCGGCTCAAGAGAAAAAGCAATTTTTTTTTTCACTGTAAGAATATAACCGAATACCGCTCTTCCGTGTCCTTGAATTGCATAGTACTTAAGTCAATCTAGTGTACTGTATATTCAAATTCATTTTGATTATTTCATCATGTTTGTCACATTCAGTTCAAAAAATAACCAAACCTACTTCGAAATTAGTCATGAAAAATGGAAAAAAAATTTCAAATATCATCAAGGAGAACAGTTTTTTAGTAAAACTCATGATGGTGCATATTTGGTATACAGTGATCTAGTTTAAACTTTTTACTATTTCTTCAAAATAATATTTCGTACTCACTAGAATAATACTAAAATAGCATGAACTATTGGGCATAAGAATAATGATTGCTAGGAAAACTGATGGAAAATGTATATGTTTTTCATTTTTGGTCAGAAAATGGTGTGTAACCGCAAAATGAATTATTTCTGCTCGACTAATGTTGTACAAATGATAATAAATAATACACTTTATATGTTGGTTTAAAGTGAGAAAGTGAACGGTTGTTAAAATAGTAGAGACCAGAGCAAAAATCATTTTGCTATAACATATTATCGAATGGAGAAACTCAAATCAGCACCTAATATTACATAAATTCATACGTCAATATGCATCTTTATATATAGGTTACATTCGTATGGTGTATTCAGTGAATATTATTCACAACAACTAGCAACAAGAACTAGAACATTTCATGTGAAAAATCTGCAATCAAGTAATTTCTTATGTCACTGTATAATGAGAGAAAGGGAAATACACTCGCACAAATTCAATGATGGATAATATTAGATGAATATTGACATATTTAACAATTGTATGTTAAATTGTCTCAATATAATTTTTATTGCAAAAGCATAGACATTTATAAATGAATGTTGAAACAATGCCATAAGATTTTTAAAATCAAATTGAGCTAAATAACACTGAACAAACTCCATGGAGGAATAGAAATGAATTCAAATTTAAGCAACAACAAGAACATTCAGCATCTTATACGAAATTTAAACTGATTTATGTATGACAACATCTTTTAATTTTAAGTTGAAACATACAAACAGAAAAAAAACTATAAGCATAAGTGTTCTAATAAAATGAAATCCTAAACTATATTAAATTTGTGTGTTTGGCTTTTATTATTATTAATTTTTCCTTTTTATGATTTTAACATTCGATATCAAATAATCTTTACTTATTATCTGTTTCACACTTAAGTCTTTTTCTCGCTGAGTTCCAATTTTGAAATCATTGAAATGGTTTGTTTGCAAAACCAATGAGAAAATTTGGGAGGATTTTAGGAAAAGAAGCTGTAAGATTTTCATTTGACGTTTTGCCTATGATATAACAGTTAACTATATCATAGGCATTTATTTGACGGCTCCGTTGGGTTAATTTTAGGAAAATTTGATAGAAATTTTCCTAAATCATTGGATGAAGTATAATATTTTCTTAAAACTGAAAGCATTTCAACATTTTGGAATATTTTTGTATGCAATTATATATGATCCCTTCAAAGATTGTATGCTATCGACGTCCTCTTGATCGATCATTACCCGAAGTGTTGATCAATATTTAAATTATTTACTCAGTCACATTATCAAATTTTTTAGTAAATACACCAGATATTCGTTGGGTGTTATTCAAAGAAGTGGATGCACAGAAAAATGCAATAACCGCATATACTATGAGGCATAATTTAACATTTAAAAAGAATATAATAATGAAATATTTGAGATATAGAAAAATTTGAAATAATGCAATAAAATTGTGTTTTTTTTACAGTGGCACAAAAGTTTTCTTTCAAAAAAAAATGTTGGTTTTGCAAAAATATCATGCGGTTTTTTTTCAATTCTATTTTTCAAAAGTGACTCGTGACATAGGGTTAAGATATTGAAAAGAGATTCCAAAAAGGGAAAAAAATGAATCTGCAAGAAAACATAATCTACATGCGATCTTAAAATGCAAACGCATACGGAGGTATTTGAAATGAAAACAACCATTAAAGGAAAAATGTGATGGATAGAAGAGAAAAGATGAAACGGAAACAGAAAGAAACAAAAAAATTATGAAAACAAGCCAACATTTCTATAATGCATACTATAATGCAATTCTCGGTTCATTCTGGTTTTTTTTCATCCCATAATTCGCTCTTTACACTTTGCTTTCAATTTGAGTTTGGAAAATATTGATTTTTATCTAAATATTGAATTAAGCTGAACAAAAAAAAAAAAAATGAACAGAAAAAATATTATATCAAGGAATCGCCGATATAATGTGTAAAAAAAGCCAAAAGAAATTAGCCGTAACAATTAAATGCAAAATGAATATCTAATCTTAAATGGAGATGATGAGCATGCAGAACACTAGTAGACGTTGTATCTCTTTTTGTGAGTACGTGAGTGTATGTGTATGTAGTATATACAAATGTACAACGTTTGTAAATATGGGTAAACAATATTTTTCCGTTCATCTTCACTTCGTGTTGAAATTTCACTTATTCTGCATATTTAACCTCTCGATTTAAAAGGTTTTGCGTCTGTGTATTCCATACTTTCATACATAAAGACCGGTTATTATGCACACAAACAAAATTGAAATAGCAATAACACAATCATGAAAAAAATGTTAATAACAAAATAATATTTATATCAAGTAAAAAGGAGCAGAAATAGAAAATAATGATTGCAATTTTTTTTTGATGTTATTGGGTGTATGCAAAGAAAATGTCGATTTTTTCGGTGAAAAGAAAATTTTATTTCATAACTAAATGAATGAGCACTTCAACCAATGTATTCTCCATCGTTAGCTATGACTTCACGCCATCTTTCAGGAAGTTTGTGGATTCCGCGTCGAAAGAATTCCTTATCTTTTGAAGCTATCCAGTCAGCGACCCATTTTTGTATTTCTTCAAAGTTTTTAAAGCGTACATCGGCCAGGTCAATTTGCATCGATCGAAACAAATAGTAGTCCGAAAGGCCAAAGTATGGAGAGTACGCGGGTTGATCAAGCTTATCCCAACCGAAGTGTTCTTTCTTTTTTTTAACGATCTTTGCACGATGTGGCTTGGCATTATCATCGTGAAAAAAAACTTTGTCTTGTTTAGTCGCTATTCGTGGATGTTTCACCATCAATGCTTGCTCCATTTTGATCAATTGTTGTTCGTAGCACTTACCATCAACCGTTTGGCCAGGTTTCAGCAGCTCATAATACACGACACCTTCCTGATCCCACCAAATGCACAGCATAGCCTTCTGGCAATGAATTTCTCGTTTTGACTGCGAAGGTACTGGTTGGCCTGGATCAACATACGCTGCTTTACGCTTGGGATTGTCGTAATAGATCCATTTTTCATCGCCAGTAACCATTTGACTAAAAAAACTACGTTTTTTGTGCTCAGCAAGGTGTTTTTTGCATGTTTTGATTCTTGCTCTGAGTTGATTTTCGTTCAATTGATGTGGCACCCATTTTCCCAGCTTTTGAATTTTTCCCATTGCATGCAAATGTCTAGAAATAGTTGCTTGATCAACCTTCAACTCCATTGCAAGTTCTTTTTGCGTTTGACAAGGCATTTCATCCAATAATGCTTGCAAATCCGCATCTTCAATTTTTATACAATTTTTCATTTGATTAATATTAAATAGTTTACTTTGATTCATTATAATTCCATAATGATTACTACGATCAAATGTATATTTCAACACAATCCCCTTAATCTTTATGAAATTTGGAATCTATTTTTACTTTCAAATTGAAAATTGGAATGGTATTTGCAAGTCTTCTGAAAAGCTAAATAATACAAACTATTTCACATGGAAATATAAAATAAAATTATTATTAATAAAAGAAGACGTTTGGGAGACAATTGAAGGAACACCACCAATCACTCAAACATTATTAAATCCATGGAACAAAAAGGATCAAAAGGCTCAAGCAATAATTAATTTATCCATTTTCGTTTAACAATTGTCGCGTTTTCGTTTTTTATACAGAATTGTTGTTCTCTGTTTAATTTTATCAGAATTGTCGTTCTCTGATTTTGAATGCCTTCTTTGTCGTTTGAAGTATTTCTTGCCTTTTAAGTTAGATAGTGTCGTATACTAACTTTGATTGTCGGATAGTATCGTATCCTAACTTCGCTTTGCTACCATGTTAGAAAGTATCGTTTCAATGAATCTAGCTGTGATACTGATTGATTTTTATTATAATATTCTTACTTTTATACAATTTTTCATTTGATTAATATTAAATAGTTTACTTTGATTCATTATAATTTCATAATGATTACTACGATCAAATGTATATTTCAACATTTTTTTTGGAAGACCTGGCCGTTCTTTGTCTTCCAAGTCAAAATCACCACTTTTGAATCTCACAAACCATCGTTCACAAGTTTTCTGAGTTGAAGCATGTTCACCGTAAGCTTCTACTAACAAACGATAACTTTCAGCAGCGGTTTTCTTCAAATGAAAGAAGGTTATTAAAGTTCCCCGCAAAACCACTTTTTCAGGCACGAATTTCGACATTTTTGAAGCAAAAAAAAATCTTTGTTGTTTACACTTCAGCAAAATGACATATACTGAAATTTATAGCGTAATGACAGAAAAAAAAAGAAAATGGCCGCGGTATTACGCCATCTGTTATCTAAATCTACATTTCTTTTGCATACACCCAATAGATATTTCGAATCATAGGATTTTTTGGATAAATTTCAAGTGAATGCACAAATATCAATAACACAAGATTAATAATCATTGGTTTCCAGCCAAAGCTAACGCGCTGTTGGTGTATATCATAAAATTATTTACTAAGTGAATTGAATTGAAACTATTATATTAGACTGTGTCGGTTAAGAATTTTGGTAGCAAGCAAATTTTAAACCTATATGTAATATTCACATTTCAATTCACCTACCTTATGAACATTTATATTGAATTTTGCCTTGTTGTAAAAATTCCCTTTAATGTATGCTACAGCATGAGATTCGCGGCGATGAATGATGTTCTGTAATAAAAAAACGATTGAATAAAAATCGGCGTTTGGGAAAAAGAAAGATTTGTATTTGTGTTGAAATGTGCATATATTTCACCGTCATGATGAGAACATACATATCAAGTTTCTTATACTTAAAATTATAGTGCGCGAACGACAAAACCTACCCAAAGAAAATTTGAGACGCTCTTATCGTTTGCGTCCATTGGAACAAATATTAAAAACACTTTATAGTCTCGAGACGTTTCAATCTAGCAAAAACAGAATGCCTAAATGTTTCAAAATATTTATGACGCATGAGAGAAAAATTAGCTGCGATCAATAAAACAAAGAATGCAATGCGAACGAAAATGAGAGTGAGACACAAACAAAATCTTTGCGAGTAAAATTACAGACTTATTTAGCGTTTTTTTCGCTTTCTATTATTATTAGTTTGGACTATTTTTTTTTTCTTTTTTTTTTCAGAAAATTTTAATGGAATTAATTTTAATTAAATATTATTATACGGAACGTTCGAGCCTGAACACGCCAGGTCACATTCTGCGTTTGATAAATTTGTTTTGATTTCACAGCCAATACGAACTTAACTATTCACTATTCTCATAAATGAAGCTAAATTAGAAATTGGATTCTCGTAAATTCCATGTTTTTTATTACTATGAGATAGATTGTATCCACATTTTCAACATTTGAACAAAGAGATTCTCCGTAATATAAAGAAAAATTGGAGGAGAATTTAAAAAGAAGAAATCTATCGTAATATATGTCAACGCAAATACAGAGATGAAAAAATCTTATACTTTTTATTGAATAAATATTGAATAATAGAGTGAATGAGGAACGCCAACAACACAACAAATTGTTTTGACTGAAGCAAATCAGTCGATGATTGAAATTTGAAGTGCTTTGTGAGCTAGAGCCAACAAGCGGTAAAAAGTTAACAACGTACGCTTATCTAAAAATGAGCTTGAATAAAAAATGGGAGCGACAATATAAGAAAATGTTCAACTTTCTATTTATTTTGTATATAGACAATTACAATTTGCTTTGCAATACAACCCAGATTTAAATGCAGTAAAACATACAGCAAGGCAGCAAGAAAAGGACGGATACAGCATGAAGAAATGGAAATTGATTGCAAACTTTAGTATAAAATCGAAACGAAGGTGTGCTGGAACACAAAAACGTCCTTTTTTCGTAGTGTTCAAGAGAAAAAAGAAGATTTTTTTGTGTGTGCACAATTTTTTTTATCCTTTTACTGAACGCGAACGGAATAAAAAAAAAATCAAATTGTGTCCATATATAAGTAACTTTTTCCTCATTGAATTGTTCAGTAGAAAGGAACAAGGCCAAAATAATTTTTTTGTTAAATTTTCATTCTCACATATGGTGATGCACATACAGTACTGCTTCAGAAACTCGATATTACCATTGTTCATACAATTACAATTTCTTTGCACAAAAGAAGAATAAGAGAGAAAAAAATTGTACTATTTTTGCAAGAATTTATGTTTGCATAAATGGATCCCAAATGCACATTTATGTGTGTCGACCCCTTTGGCTGTGTATTGTATATACGAAAATCGAATTGAGCTATTACCTTTACAACAATATATCCTACAAAGGCTCCAATATTTACATTTTGTTTATTCAAATTTTTTAATGTTTTTTCACTCGATATCTTGCATCATTTCTGCTCTTTGCTGGTGTTGCAACGTTGATGATGCCAATATTGCTTTTGTTTTTGTTAGTGCTTTTTCATTCGTTTTAACTAAAACTTTGGTAAGATTACTCGCCAAGTCCATAGTATAAATGAAAAAATAAGAGCTACATAGGTATTCTGCACACGATATATTGCATATTCGCTACTTGATTGTACTTAACTGATGCTTTGGTTTTCTCCATTACATTCAATTTATGTTTATATTTTCTTCGTTAAGAAACGTAACATAAAGGCATTCTTTTAAAGCAAACATATATATGTAATATTGCATGAAGGTTTGTTGATGAAGCCAGAGATCAATCTCGATAAGTGTACTACAAAACAAAAACAGATTTTTGAGAGGAAATATTGAAGATATCATAATTTTAAAATATCTGTGAAAAGGTGTGAGAATGAAACGACCGATTGTATTCCTGCGAGAAATTCATTGTATTGATTCAATACTATTGAGGAACAAAGAAACAGACCAAGACAAAAAATTACAACAGTACTGCAAATCACTTTGCATTCTAACAAGATGTATCTGTTTAGAAGAGAAAAAAAAATGATGAAAATAGCTTGGATGTTTTTCGTATTTTGCTAATTTCCAAATTATCCCGCCTTTACTGCTCTCTCATCCACACATACACACAAACACACCCAGAGAAAGTGACATACATTAAATAACTGTGAATACTATTTAATTACATTTTGTGCCTCAGTGAAAGCTCTGTGATTTTTTAAATTTTCCGATTTTTGTGTATATTGCCTGCAAATATTCCCTTTCGTTCACATTCGATTCAATTGTTTAGAAGTGAGCGAATTTGATATTTCAAAATATTCAACAAAAATAAAACCAACTTTCAAATCTTCAAACATTTCCAGTTCTTTCATTCTCCATTTGTCGTTTAAATTACGGTTACAAAAGCTAACGCCCATAAAATATCAGGCTAGAGAAAAACCATAAACATTTTTTATCTCAGATATAGGCTTACTGAAAGGATTTTTCGATACATTTTCCATTCTCGTTTGAGAAAATAAAACAAAGAAAACAGATAAATAAAATTGATAAAGCGGAAAACTCTTTAGATTTCATAAAGGGGAAAAACATTTCAAGAAAATCTTACACAATTTCGAGTAAGTATTTTAAAAAGAAGAGATAGATAAAAACAAACTTGAATACAACATATATTTGTTTATATAAACGATTGTAGCGTTTATCATGATTTTGTTGTTGACATTCTATTAAAACAGCTAGAAAGTTGGATTGTTTTTATAAAGGATTTGGGCAATCAATGATTTAAATCTACTTCAAAAGTCAACAATCAAATTTAATCCAAACAAGTACGAAAAAAACTGTTGATGCAATTCAAATATCAAATTTAAAAATATACAAACATACATTCACAACAGGTAATGCCAAAGGAATACTGTTTATTTCATATACAAACATGCAGATTGAATGCAGTGCTTATATGAACCATTGAGATGAAAAATAACCTTAAAAATTATAATAAATAGAACAGCCGGCGTCCAAAAATCCACAATATTCACTGAATTTCAATCATTTGATTTTACATTAAACGTAGTGCGTTGCAAAAATATTTGTTCTTCTCCTTCTTCTTCATGGCTGCTATTTTTTAACTCATACACAGATACACAAATACATTCTTCTGTGTATGAGTTGAAATTTTGTGAAATTGTATAAACTAGAATACTAGCAAAAACTAGCACTTCTTCACTTTCTTTTGATGAATATCCCTCTGAAATAGAAGCAAAGCATAAATATTTACAAAACAAAATGAAAGCAAGGAAAAAAATTGCAAATAAATATTTATTTATTTCACCGCCACTGGCTGAATATAATTTAGTACATTGAGATCATTAAAAATTAACGTATATCAAACATATTGTTAGGAACATCAAATAGTTTTCTTTTAAATTCATTTCTATTGGTAGATTCAATAAACAACGTTTTAATGATATTAGCATATTTACAAATAAGCGTAATGGGAGCATATGTAACATGAAAACATTTCGAACCCAAGTTGTACATAATTGAAAAACACAAAATATTTCAATATAAATGTAGGATATTGAACATGAATCACGTTCCACTTTTAATTGCAAATATGTTTACGTTTTGATTACATTTATTATAATTTTGAAGGTCCTTTTTCATCTCAACGGTTCATGTATGTATTAAGGATTGTCTTATCCATTTTTTGTGAATAAAGCATTGTTTTGCATGTGAAGTAGTCTTATTTTACGAACTTCTCAGTTGATGATCACCTAAGGCACAGCATAAGTGGTCTTCATACGAGTACCACTTTGTTTTTCTTCATTCAAGTATCACCGAAGAGAGTGTGATCCAATGAGAGCAATGCATAAGATAGAATTTATCGCACATGCATTACTATCGAAACAATGTATATAATTAATTATAAAGGAAGAAAATCGACGCGTACTTCCTTCTTTTGTTAAACGATGTTAACTATGTTCAACAACCAAACACAAATCGCATTTTAAATAAAATCAAGCGTCAGTGTATGTAAAATTGATATAAATACACACATTTTTATAAATATTAATAAAAGGCCTCGAGTCTTAGAATAAATTCCTTTTTTTCCTCATGTGCAAACCTAAATTATTATTTTCACAAAATACTCTATCTGAAGCACAAAATATATTCAATCGTAGGCTCATTTTTATCCATGACTGTAAGCTACACCCTAATATATATTCATATAAATGTCTTGTCATGCTGCTGTTGCTTGCCATGCTTAAAATGCTCTTTACCTTTGACATTGTAAAGAGCATTTCACACATCTTCACCAAAAATTAAAAAGAGAAAGAAAAAAAACACAACAAATCAACAAAGTATATAATTCATAAAGTGAAGAGCATACACAAGTAATGAAACATTATAACATTATTACATTATGATAATATCAAGCATTTAAGAACCTTGATTGCACAAAGGTCTTCAATTGTACAATCTATAGATTAGTATAAACAACAGTACGCGAAAATAAAATGTATGTAAGCCTGTTGTAAGATGAAGAGCCACAAATCACAGGGAAAATCACATTATTACTGCAGAAAGCTATGATGTGTGTTGTAGTTGTTGTTGTTTTTTATTTTTTTGGTGCAGAAAATTCTGGTGCTCAGGCTGAAAGAGACCAGGGAATAGGACGTATTGAGGATTATAAATGCAAAATTGTCTGTTTGAAATATCTATGAATTTGTTGATTTTCGACTTGTTTAAGTTTAAATTTTTACTGAAAATGGGCAAGTTGAATGCGCTTCATATGAAGTTTATTAACATTTTATTCCAGGTAGAAAATAAAAACTTGTTTTCATATCGCTGAAACAGAATATAAAAATGAATATAAAAATCACATGGGACATACAGCAGCGAAACCATTTCTTTATCTGCTTCTTCATTCAATTTCTTTGTTCTTTTTCAACTGCAATTCCATGGTTTGAACTCAAATGACACCAGTCTATACCTTTCATATGTGATTCGCGTCTTGTTCGATATAGAAATGTAGTTGATTAAAAGTAAAAAAAAAAAAAATTTATCATTGTACGAACCCCTGTTTTGGAAATCGACTGCGGTATTCGGTACATGTTTCCAATACACACATTAATTTCTGTGAGGGTGTCAAAAAATATGATTCATATGATTAAAGTGTATTTTTTCTTTTTTCTTTTTTCGGCCATGAAAAAATTCATATGATATATTGAAGATTGAACAAAATATTGGCTCTGCAACTGGAAACTCGCTGTTTGTACTGACAGATGTCGCTACTTACAAATGAAATGTCCAACGATTTGACACATATGACGTTTTGTTGTACAGACATAAAGCTTCAAAAACATATATGTCATACCTATAGAAAGTAACAACATTGTTTTTATTTTTGCGCTTAAATTCTCGTGGAAGTTTATGGGGAGCATGCTCTTTCTGAAACCACTTGCAAAGATTGGTTTTGACGCTTTAAAAGTGGTGATTTTGACGTGAAAGGCGAAGAACGTCCAGGTCCGTCGAAAAGCTTTGAAGATGAAGAATCGGAAGCATTACTGGATAAATCATGTCAATCACAAGAAGAACTTGCAAAATCTTTGGGAGTCACACACCAAGCCGTTTCCAAACGTTTAAAAGCTGCCGGATACATTCAAAAGCATGGAAATTGGGTGCCACATGAATTGAAACCAAGAGACGTTGAAAGACGATTTTTCACTTGTGAACAGCTGCTCCAACGGCAAATACGGAAGGTTTTTCTGCAACGAATAGTCACTGGTGATGAAAAGTGGATCCATTACGATAACCCCAAACAAAAAACAAAATATGTGAAGCGCGGCAAACGAGCACCATCGACATCAAAACAAGATATTCATGGATATAAAGTAATGCTCTGTATTTGGTGGGATCAGAAGGGTGTGATATATTATGAATTGCTGAATCCGAATGAAACAGTCACTGGGGATCTCTGTCGACGGCAATTGATGCGTTTGAGCCGAACATTGCTCGAAAAACGGCCTGAATACGAGCAAAGACATGTGTCAAAGTTATACTTCAACATGACCACGCTCGGCCACATGATGCAAAGGTCGTCAAAACATACTTGGAAACGCTTCGATGGGATGTGCCGTATAGCCCAGACATAGCCCCTTCACACATAGAAATAACTGTCAGTGTTTATGTACTAGTGATTCTTATTTGTGAATCTGAAACAGAATTCTTTTCACCACTACAAAAACTCTTTTTCGTGAAAACGAATTTTGGTTATGTTGTGTAAAAAATCAGCACGTAATTTTATATCTGAACTGTCCCATATATATTTGACACAACATAACCTAAATTCGTTTTCACGAAAAAGAATTTTTGTAGTGGTGAAAAGAATTCTGTTTCAGATTCACAAATAAGAATCACTAATACATAAACACTGACAGTTATTTCTATGTGTGTTCTGATTACCATTTGTTCCGATCAATGCAGAATCACCTGGCTGATACACGCTTCACTTCTTCTGTGGAAGTCAAAATGTCGATTCATTCATTGCCTCAAAAGATGAGGATTTCTTTCGACGTGGAATCCGTATGCTACCAGAAAGATGGGAAAAAGTAGTGGCTAACGATGGACAATACTTCGAATAATATAATGTTATTGATTCATTTGTATTTTTTCCGTTAAAATTCAATAAAAAAACAGCGATTTTCCAGTTGCAGAGCCAATATTTATGTTAAAAAGTGTTTACCTGAAAAAGAACATTTCGAAATCAAAAAAAATCCAACGTTCTTTTTTCAACATCCAACCGATTTGTTAAATACACGAGAAAATAATGAAATATTACCACATGCATACATACAATGCATATATTATTACATATGTATACACATAAATACATGTAAGAATAATAAAAAAAGATATTTAATAAAGATTAGTGCACAAAAGAAAACGGCTTTAGATGAAAGGGAAACACAAAAGTGAATATACGTGTAGAAATCAGGTCGAAGCATCGAAATCGTTTTTCAAATTTCATTGTATTTCGGATTAATCATTGTACATATGCGCTGAATTGTCGAGTTTGTGTAAAAGTCTCAATGCTGTACCAAACATCATAAATCATCTTCGAAAATATTTATATAAATTCTTCACCTTTTGTATAAAAAAAAATTGATTCAACGTGTATTGAATTTCATGACGCACAACAAACACTAGCACACAACCACTGGACAGACAGAACATTCATAAAATATGTAGGAGAAATGTGAACAAACTCATAGCAAAAAGATCAGCCCCAATCTTAGTCTCATTTGTTCAGTTAGTCATAGTTTTGTTTATTCTCTTGTACATGCATTCGATAAAATTGATTTACTTTCTCGCTTCATGAAAAAAGCTATTCAGAATTTCAAAGAAAGATGGAAGACATAGAAGCGTAATGTTTATAAATAAGAAAAAGAAGAGGAGACAAAAATTGGATTAACTTATCTTTGCTGCACACAAATTCAAATGATCTTTAGCCAACATCTCTAATGCCGAACAGTATATATGCAATTTTTGCTTACACGTAATACATATCCATCAAATTTTGTTTAGGCACGTTTGAAAAATATCATATTGCCACTGTCGAAGAAAGTGCCGAAGTGCGTTGAAATTTTATATTTACCATTTACCTTTTTATATTGAACAACTTGTGCTTATATCAAACTTAGCTAGGATTTGGAGTATATAAAATTCATTAAACGATTAAATAAATTTAGCTGGCACGCAATCATTATCCATTAATACTGAGGCAAGTAAAGAATATTAGACCTAAAGGTGGAAACGCGCGTTATGCGTTCAAAGATAAAACCATTCATTTTGCTCATAATAGTTTTTTTGCATGCTTATAAAAGCACATCATCTATGGTTTTATTACAAATATTATTATTAATGAAAATAAAGAAGAACAATGAAATTTGTGAAGAAGCATATTATATGTTTCTTCATTTTTTCATTTAATACTATTCAAACATTTTTGAATAAATAATAATTGACAACTTGTTCCAAGTTAATTTTTCAAAAAAATGTCGGTTTTTGGCTAGAATTTCATGATAATTTTTGATATTGATTGCCTGTAAAATTTATATAAATTCAATTTTTTTAGACTTTGAGAACCAGTTTTGCTGGAAATAATTTTTTTACATTTATTTTTGGCCGCGTGTTTATTACATTTCAAACTTTTGTTTTTTTATTAGTACCAAATTTTCAGTTATTATTATATTATTATTTATTTACGAACTTCAAATTCATCTAGTGAATGGACTCGTGGAAACTTTCTCAATTGGACTGCCGCAGCCGCAATATCCAAAATGGCTATATGTAGATATTAATGCCGGCGATTGTATATATAATCGTCCGAGGAACAGAGAAAGAGCAAGAAAAAACACACAGTGTATGAATCAGAGAAAAGTGTTGAAAAAATTGAACCTAACGCACATAAAAATAAAAACACGCACACATCTTACGTTGTGGCATCGTTTAATCTAAATAAGCATACAAAATATTACAAATTATGAGATATGCGTATATATGCAGACCTGTGTGCTGCTTTCTACTAGAACTAGAAAGTTTCTAGTAATCTTAATGTGGATTAAGACCGAACAATTTGTATAAAATATACACGTCAACTGAAAATACCTATAAAATAGACGTGGATAGTATAGTAAATCATATGTGATGTGAGAATTCAATCGAAACGGAATAATAACAATTCATCGAAGCAACTGTATTGGTATTACCATTAAAATGCTCTTATATTACCACCCCATTACTCGTTACCCCTTCTCCCTTCCCCGCTTCCCCATTTTTCTATTAGTATGTAATGCTACTAAGACTGAGATTTCCATGCACATAATATCGATGTATATGACAAGTTTGAAAAACTATATTAAGAACGATTCAGAATCACATAGAAAATGGTGTACAAAAACTGAAATGAATTCATATTTGAAAACAAGCATACTAAATGAATTATTAAAATATATTGAAAATTTGAAATTTACTTCGAAAATAGTAAATGAATATGTGAATGTTTCTCGTGAATGTTTCTCGTGCATGAGTAACACACAGTTGGTACTTTACTTGTTCGATTGTTTTATGGAAGTCATTTGCTATGAGATTTCTTTAAATGTTATACATACATGATTGAATACTATTTCTGTTCTAACTTTGTTTAATTGAATTTCGTTCACCTCTAGAAATTTGATTACCATTTAACATTCGTTATTCCACTCAAATTGAAAACGGGGCGTCGGATGCATTTGAATAATGCCAAACTAAGATTAAAAGTCTTCAATAACTTTGAAAAATTTCATAACACTTCGTTCAAATTAATATGATTCATTGCCAAAAATCCATGAAAAAAAATGGTCATAATCCGTGATATTCTTATGATATTGTGAATCATTATAAAATCTGACGTTTTCGCCGAGAACACATGACATGAAAATGTCAAATTCTGTAATCAAAACTTTGATGTGATATATTTCGTTTTATTTCGTTTGTTTGATCGAATGTTACTTAAATGTTGAATTGTGTTTATCTTTTCCACATTCAGATGTAATTGAAACATATGTTGAATTCAATTCTCTTATAGAAATACAAATGACAAATGTGTATTGCATCGATTTATGTAGTATGATGCAAATAAAATTCAAAATCGGCACATAATAAAAATTTGATTATTATATGTTATGTGTTCTACATGTGTTAGATTATTATCAATTCGGTGTGCGTATAACATGATTTTTTTGGTAAAAACCAAAATAAATGTCAATGCAATACAACGAATGGATTCATGTTTTCATAAATTTTCTATTCACTATCTGTTTCTTTCCTTATATTTCATTTTCTTCTCCATACGAAATGCATAGAAGAGACTTGCAAAAATCCCTTACTCCAAAAATTGAAGAAAAAGAAGAAGAAGAAGAAGAAAATGAAAGACCCATCCATAAAAAAGAAATATAATTCCGATGAAATTTCAGATAAATGCTCTCGATGCGGCTCAAATACAACTATTCCGTGTAACCTTTAATATTCAATTTATCGATGGTAAAGTTTCTTGATTTTTACCAAATAGAATAACGCTGTATTTATGCTCTATGGTTTTCATTTATGTTCATTTTACACCATGTACGGTATTCCGGTGTAGACGACAGAACTGAGTCGGGAAAAAAATAAATATTTGGTGTTAAGAAAAAGAAACGCACGTCAAAAAGCGAATCGTTTATGGATTTGATTTAAAATGAGCGGTTTTTACGGGTTTGTGCAAAGTTTTTTTCAGATTTTGTAAAAAGTTTTTAACACATTTGGACAACGGAAAACTTTAACTTGGTGTTTAAATAACAAAAGAAATCTCTCTTAGGAGAATAGCATTCGTGCACTGAGAAGAACACAAAGACTTGGATTGTCTTGGAGGTATTGCTTTAATCGTTACTTGAACTGCAACAGTATAAAGTATTGAAAAATCACAAAGAACGAAGAAATTCGTGATATTCACTCAAGGAAAATGTTCAAACTAGACATCAAAACTAAGACGTGCCTTTCGTTCTGAACAACTTCTAGTGATATTTGCTATCTTTCGTTTTCATTTCCGCTTAAAATGCATTGATTTTGATTAATTTTCCAAAAGGAAATTTCCCAGCCAGACGGTGCTTATTTTCATTATTTCGAAAGCTTTGAGAATAGTTACAAATATTAACGAAAAATTGCAATGATGAAATATATGTAAAATTTTGCACAGTCAAATCAATTAAAACATAAGAGCTCAATATTCACTAGCTAATCCTGTAGTCATTTTAGGTGATTTTCTTCGAATTATCTATATTTTATCTGAAGGGCAAACGAGGGGATTTTCCAAGAGGAAAAGTACTAGAAAGAGCAATCCAATCTAGTACTAAATAAATCCCGTTAAATCCCATCAAATCACATTCAATATTGTCTTACTAAAATAAAATACACATACATTACTCTTGACACACTCTGATTTCTCAAAATCAGAGTATAGTGAATTGTATTTAAATGTCATTTTTGTTTGATGTGTTCCATTTAATTTCAGAAAAAGATTTGAAAATTAACATGGAAATAAAATTGAATCATCAATATTGTTCAAATTTGTTTCTGAAATCGAATGGAACACAACAAACACAAATCATATTTAAATACAAAAATATCTCACTATATTGGGAGTTTGACAAGTCATAATGTGTCAAGATGTGTTTAATGTATGTGTATTTTATTTTAGTAAGACTGAATAATATTGAATGTGATTTGATAGGATTTTTCGGGTTTTTTTTATACTTGAATGGATTGCTCTTTCTAGTACTTTTCCCCTTGAGATTTTTGCTACATTTGACATTTTCTTGTAGTGTACGATCGTACATACATTACAATTCGTACACAGTATCGTAAAATGTTAACATGGAAAGCAATAAATTTTCCAATGGCTATATGAATTGTTTTTTTTCGGGGCGCCAAACATGCCAAACTAATCATGTGCCGTACACACTTCGAAGATATTTTTTTATAGAGAGACAGAGACTGTTATATGCAAACATCGATATTTTAATTACTGCCAATTTTCTGTTAAATACACATTTTAGCTCAATTCACTGCTACGTTTCTCCGGTTTACCTTTATGGTTCGACAAATCCAGAAACTAACAATGAAACGAAAAGAAAAGCAAAGAGATATACACACAAATGAAATCTATTACAAAATGGAAAAAATAATGAAGAAAAAAAAAGAAATTTGATTTGCTACTTAAAATGCTATGCCTATTTAGATTTATCTGGCTGCCATTTGTCTCCTTTATTTGTTTTTACAGAAATAAAAAAAATACAAGCAAAATTTTCTTGCTCGATCTGTTGAATTTTGTTGGTGTTGGCATTTTCCAATTTCAAATTGTAATAATTTTGTTTCAATTACAGCTAAGTAGAGTGTCTAATTTATATATTTCTATTGAACCATGGTTTAAAAAAGGCAAATGACAACGGCAAAATTAAAGAAAACTGATCTTAAAAATGAACAACAACGACAACAATATGACCTTTCACTTTGAATACATTCACATCTTTATTTACATCAAGTGTTTTCTGTTTGGTCTACAATGAAGCGAAATGAAATAGAAGGGAAAACACATACTAAAGGTGTCAAGCGGACACGGACTGTTCGTTTAAAATTCATTTTTTGCTCGTCCGGTTTAGAAGGTTCGGACGGACGGACACAATTGAAAATTTCCGAAACCAAATTAAAGACAAACGGACAGGACACGAAAATGCCCATTTTTTCTTCGGACACATTTTTTCGGACGGGCGGACAAAAATCTTAATGAAAATGTTGGATAATCCAACTGGATTACTGACTTAAATACACTTATTTGAAAACTGAACAAGGAATTGTTGTGTTAATTTGTTCACACGCAAAAAATGTACATGTCCGTCTGTCCTTAAATTGTCCAAAATATTTTCATTGAGATTTTCGTCCGTCCGTCTATTATTTGGTTTCGGACATTTTCATTTGTGTCCGTTCAACCGTATTTTTGTTTCGGAAATTTTCAATTGTGTCCGTCCGCTCGAACCTTCTGAATCGGACGGACATGGAACATGTCCATTGACACCTTTCACACATACTCATAATATGAGTCTCATTTATATATAAATGGGAAGAGAACTGTCGATGGCAGGCAATGGGCGCATGCAAAAAATGGGCAACCAACAACTTCAAATTTTATCATATGGTATTATGCATGTATCCATTTAAGCCACTCACGTTTCCGTACGCTTTTCGCTCAAAATATACTTTGATATATACATATTCGTGTCAGTTGATAGTATCAACTGGAAATGCATAGAATATGAGGCATATCTCCAGAGAATAAGTGAAACTTAATATACCGTTTCGTCTGTTATGTACTTTTTTTGGTTTGCTCTTAACATTTGAAGTCGCCGTTACCATCAACGCCGTCGCCTAGCATGAATAAATTTTATGCATCCAAATCACATTCATAATATAATTGTATTCATCCATAAATTCATATTGTGCAAATAAATTTTGAGAGAGTGAGCGAGTGAGGTGAGTAAGAATACGAAGCCCATTGAGAGAAATAAAAATACCGAAAAAAAAACCGAAACAAAAATTAACCATGCAAAATGTGCAGTTACAAATAGTGTATGATTTGGTGATCATAGAGGCAAAAATAAAAAAAAAATGCATATGCATGGACAAAGAAGAAGAGAAGTAGGAAAGAGAGAGAGGGGGGGGGGGGCAAGAATGGACAGTCGTACGCTCAAACGTGAATTGATTCATTTTGCCGTTTACATTCATCCAATAATTGCTTCTTGTACTAATCTCTATAAAAACAATTGAACAAAAATTGCTTGAATTCTTTAATTTTTTGTATTTCTCTTCGTCTCGATTTATTGTTTCTCTTTCTCTCGCTTTCTCGCTCTCTCTCTCTCTCATCCTCGTTTATCTATTTATCGTTTATCCAACAATCGACGCCAATGTATTTCCTATTACAATTTTCTCGGTGTTTGAGGAAATGTGTGCAATGTGTGCAATGTGTGCAATGTGCATCAAAGCATTAACGAATGAGCCTCAAATTTTGCCAAACCACACTATTTCTTTGGTTTAGCTCTTGCTTGGTGTTTATATTGTTTCTTGTTTTTGATTTTTTTTTATTTATAGCTAACGTAATAGTTTTTTCTTTGTTGTTTTCTCGAAAAACGCACAACGGCTGGATTAAGTTTTTCACTTGTGTAATATTCATTTTTCGCTTGAGTTGGATTGTATTGCCATGCACATTGAGGGATACACTATGCATACATATAAATCATTGAACCATATCAAGACTTATATACGCAAATCCCGTTTATTTTTTGGTCTATGGATCAAACTTTTATCCGTGGACTTTCTCGCTCTTTTTTTCATTTACATTTTTATGTCATACTAGCCTTAATTATTAAATAATACAAAGGTGACATCTTTTAGATTCTGTTTTTCCCTCACGTTCCGTAACTGTCTGTGCGCATGCTGTTGATGTTATTGTTTATATGGTTCGTTTGTCGCTGTTTTGTTCACATCTTTCCATTATATGGATATTCAGCAGATGAAACGCGCTAAAGTACCTACCTTTCACTTTTTATATTTCTTATGCTAGATCCGAGCGTTGGGCTTGCTTTTTCTTTTTTCGTGCTTTGTACTGAGCACATGCATTCTTCTGCTGTTGTACGCTCACACTCTCTCGATGTTGTTATTAATATATTATTATTTATTTTTATTTCTCTCGTGTTTATTTAGTCTTTTTTCCTCTTATTTAGTATATTTAGATTGGTGTGTTCATCTCATCGCCTCCAGATGAGATAAAATCAGTGAAAATGAGATTGCATGCGAGTCTTTTACAAAAAGATTAAAATAGTTAAATCTCCTTTTCTACCATAAATGCACGGAGATGTTTGATACAAAATTACAATAAAAAACTATATCGGTTACAATTCGATTATTAAAATGATTTCATTTGTCCAAGAATAAAAAGACCAAATGAAATAAGTATATTTTGATTAAATATTACGCTAAAACCATAAATTAGCATCAAAGAGAAATATGCATGGCATTTAGATGACAGACAATATAGTTGACAACGACATTACAGCGATGGCCTGTATAACTAACAGAACCCTATTGACAAAATTTGAAATTTTACAAACACCATTGTTCGAAAATTAAATTTATTTTTTTTTTTGATGAAAAATGCATTGAAATTTGTGATAATTCTAATTAAATAGAGTAAACAATATACTGAATGATTTGAATTGAAAATTTCATTTTTACTGAACTTCTAAAGTCTATTGTATGATTTCAGTCAGTGCATTGGGTTATCACGGGAAGTGTCAAAATGCTTATTATTGTAAATTCATCAGAAAACAAAGAAGAAAATTAAGCTCCATTTTTTAAAATATAAAATACAAAATGATATATTTTATAAAAAAAACAGTGAATAAATAAATAACGAAAATACGAAAAAATAATTTTAAAATGTTAAACAATTGCATATACTAGAAATGGCACAAATTTGAGTCTAAGTATATATATGCCAACTAACATGAAGTTGGCTGCGTCGCCCGGCTGTCATTACCTTCATGCCTTGGAAATATGTGATCAAATGAAGGAAATTACACTCTTAAGTATTACCGCATAAGCCCATACTGAATTAAGTATTGTAAATTGACAAACTTGCAGCGCAGGTTAAAGTACGGTTGCTATGCGATTTTCAGTATTGTATATACATAACCGCATACTAGTTTTAGCGTCGTCGTTTATTTCATTTGAAAATTCTGAGGTTATGTCTATTGTTATGGTTTTTATACTTTCGGTATGTATATTGCCAATACAATACCGAAAATCGCATGGCAACCGTACTTTAACCTGCGCTGCAGGTTTGTCAATTTACAATACCAAATTCAGTATGGTCTTATGTGGTAATACTTAAGAGTGTACACTGCTAATCATTTATTGAATAATTTTAAAGAAAATATATGAATCAAAGCACTACCTAATCTTCGTGGTATTGCATATATTTCATAACTGACTCACTTGCTTGGTCATCCGCAACTATTTTACGCAAAAAACAATATTTGCAATCAGAAAGTCATAAATACCTTTTAAACAATTACATAATTTCTCTTATTGGAAATGTAATAAGTACATTTGATTATTTCATCTTGAATTAAATCTTATTCTTCCAATATTGAAAAGTTTTTATCTCTCTACTTTATTCTTCATAAATGATAATGAGTGTGTGTTATCACTAGAGCCTGTAAAAATTGTTAAAATTGTTAAAACAACAATTTTAACAATTTTTCATTAATTTTCGAAAAAACAACAATTTTTGACGTTTTATAAAAAAACTACCAATTTTCAGTTTTTCGTTGTCATCTGATTTCTTTTTTCATTTAATTTACTCCAGTTCGCTCGCATGTTTCTTACTTTGATTTGTGTAAATATTTAAATTAATGTAAACGTTTATGTTAAATTTCGTTTACATTGAATTATGGTTTATTTATCGTCCACGCACAAACAAAAATTACAGCATAAGGGAATGGATACATAAACAAATATTTTTCTATGAACATGTCAAAGATCTTGCGTTGAATCATCGCATTTCAATAACAGCAATTGACCAAAATCAATTTCAAAATGAGATCATAGCAGCTCATGGAATATGTCTCATGATTTGAAAGACAAGTGATGCTTTTACATTCACACAGAGTCAGTGGTGTACGAACAATTGAGCTCATAACAACATTTGTTGTGAAAACAGTTTTTTTAATTAAATTCAATAACTCATTGAATTTATTGATTTTTGTATTCATTTAAATCAAACATTTTCACTGAAAACATTTGAAATAATTATGGGCAAAACTAAAACAGATCTCATTTCTCGTGCAAAACAATTGTTTGGTAAAACAAATGTATTTGAAGTTCAATCGAATTGTGAAGAGGTGTCAATTTTTTGTAAATCGTGTAAATCTAAATTCAAAATCGATTCTATTCATTTGAACACACAATATCAGTCACATTTGCGATCCAGTAAACACAAATTATCGACTCAAAATAAGATTTTACAACCATCGATCTCAAGTGCAATGATGAGTACAAGCTCCAATAATTCTAAAACGGATGTTTTTGCTCTGAAAATAACGAAAACATTCCTTGAAGCTGGAATCCCGATATGGAAATTGCGACTTCCCAGCATAAAAAAATTCTTTTTTGATGAATACAATGAAATTTTGCCGACCGCCAAAACACTTTACAATAAAGTTGATTTGATTTATCAAGACACGTTGAAAAAAATTAAAGAATACATCGGAGAAAATCCAATTTATTTTATTGTCGATGAAACTACTGATTCTTGCAAGCGTTTTGTAATGAATGTTTTGGTTGGTAAATTAGATGGCACCTTTTCAGAGCCATTGTTGCTTAGTACGATTTTTTTGGATCAAACGAACAATACAACAGTGCAACAAGCCGTCAACCAAGCGTGTGTGTTACTTTATGGTGTTAATATTCCTTACCAAAAAGTATGGTTTTTAATATCCGATCAAGCACCGTATATGTTAAAAGCTGGCAAAGGATTGAAGCAATTGTTTCCTAATTTGAAACATATCACTTGCTTGATACATGGTTTAAACAGAGTGTGTGAACATATCAAAGATGATTTCGATAATGTCAACAAACTTATTGCAAGCATGAAAGCCACACTCGTAAAATCAAATCAACGCCGTCAAACATTCCGTGAAATGTGCAATTTGCCGTTGCCTCCAGATGTTATTGAAATCAGATGGAATAGTTGGTTCAATGCAGCATTTTATTACGCAAAACACTTTACTGTAATAAAAACATTCGCGGATTCGTTAGATAGCAAGAATTCAATGGCAATTGCAAACTTGAAAAAGGCAACAGAAGATGAAAACATCAATATGTCGCTATATGAAATCAACAAATATAAATTCTTAACCGATGCCATAACACGCTTAGAAAAACATGGTTTAACAGTACCGGAACAATTGGAAATTGTAACATCCGTCCAAAAAAAACTAAGTGGCACCTATTTAGAAAAAATGAAGAGAGTTTTGGCGAAAAACCCAGACTGGAATTTCTTTGCAAATCTGCCGGTTGATCGAAAAATAATCTGTGACTATGTGCCAATGGTGTCAATCTATGTCGAACAATCGTTTTCCATATACAAATATATATTATCCGATAGACGTCAATCCTTAACTGAGGAAAATTTAACAAAGATGAATGTCATTCAATTCAATAATTTCATTGATGATGTTGATGTTGATGAAAAATCAGAATAAATTTTGTTGAACATTTTTGGAAATAACAATTTTTTGAGTTTTCTCGCTAAATGTAACAATTTTTCAGCTTTTTTTTTAACAATTTTCTTAACAATTTTTCAGCTTTTTTCTTAACAATTTAACAACAATTTTTGGTCATTTCATTTAACAATTTTTACAGGCTCTAGTTATCACATTTTCACAAATGGTGAAAAATTGAGTAAAACCTCATTCACATTATTACTTAAAACCCGAAAACAAAAATTACCAACAAAATGTTTAATTTGTAAATTAGGTCACCCAATTTGAGTGCCACCAACATGTTTAATGATGCATATTTGAGTATGTATTATGTGTTTGTGAAAAATTTGCGCAGTAATTGGTCTTCCATACATAACATAGAACTACGAAATATATCAAACGAGAAACAAAATGGTAAAAGCCAAATAATATTTCAGCAAATTGTGTCGTTGTCTCTCGTCAAATCCAGATCGAAAAAATGCAAGAATGAATAGACAGCAGAAGATTACAAATGAATATCGATTCGATTTTATTTGAATTTCAGACATCTCGGTAATGGCAAAATATCAGGTTAACAGTATGTAAGAATGTTTGAGAGCAGCCAAGTCTAACCGATGATACGCATCAAATTATTTCGAGAATATTGATGGAGCATACGATGACAGGCGTTTCAATTGAGAAACAGTATCTGTCTCGTTAAATCTTTATCGAAGGTATGAAACCGTGGTCATAATGTGCACGACGAGCATATTCAAGCACAACACGTGCAGATCTTTGCCGAAATGAAATCGTTTTCTCTATTTTCCCTTCTCCCTTGGTCATTTGCACCGAGCATGTCACATTCGTTCTCCTGATTAGAAAAATCGACCCGTTCAACGTTAAATATGACATGTACTTTATTACTATGTTGCTACTACGTTTCTACACAGTTAAATGCGAGCGGAATATGTCAGTTGTAATGTTGAAAACATTTGCCAATATTTACATGCATTTGTGTGTTGCTGTCACTGTTACTGTTACTGTTTTTGTTGTTGTTGTGGTACATTCGAACAAATTCACGAGCGTCATTTGCCCCTCGGTTGAATGTTGAAAAGAATAAAGTTACTTACTTCCTGTGCTTCTAATTTATTTTATTACAACATCTATTCGATTGATAATTTCTGGAGGGTAAAAATCGTTTCGGCTGATCTTCTCTCTCTCTCTCTCTCTCCCTCTCCCACTCCCACTCAGAATCACTCACTCACAGAAACCTCATTGAATATTATATTATCCTTATTTATAACGAAATGGTTAGGAAAAGGTAAGATGAAGTGCAAAGAAAAAGATAGTTCAATGCAAGGTGATAATATACAGGGTGAGCCGACTGCAATGAGCACATTTATTTCTAAAAAAAACTTAAATAAAAAAATACATTTTTTGCTGTTCAATTTAAAAATCATATAATTCAATTCAAATACATCAATTTTCGAAAATAATAAATTTTGTAAAATAAATTTACATTGGTTTACTCAAAGTCTGATTATATTATATAACAATGACAAATTTCAGTGGTTTACGCCATCTGAATAAAGTTCCAAACAAATCTCCACAACATGATACTGTTAAACGCTGTCAAATTAAGTATGTGTCAAACACATTGTTTACATTTTTTCATAAAGCAAACAAGTGTCATATGTGTTCAACTGAATTAGTGAATAGAGAAAATTTTCCAAATTAAAAAAAAATGTATTCACATTAAATTTTAAAAGATTTGATAAGTTAGATAGTGAGTTTAGTTAAATTCAATCAAAATCACAAACGTGTCGTTTAAGGCTATCACAATGCTGATAACAATCAATTCAATAGAGCTTTGGCCATTCTGTGTCCTTTGTTCCACATTGGCTGAGTTAATCAATTTTATTATTTTGTATTGTTTGATTTATAGCCGAAAAAAAATCGAACAAATTTCAATAAATTCATTTCAACAATTGGAGCGGCAATTTGTGGTGATTCCGTTTCAACTTCCATTCGACTTTCAATGACATTAGGATCGGGCATATTAACAGTTGCAGTTGATGGTGAACTTTGTAGCTGTGTTATTGCTAACTTAGCATATGAAATTTGCAAACGGTTGAGCATGTGAAATTTGTTGTTAATTATGATGAAGCTTTGCCCGGTTTGCCTGACAAAAAAACACACAGGTTGTTGAGGTTATGTTTTAAAAATGTAAACATTGCATTTGAAGTAAGCTTAGTTTGACGGCTGTCATCACTTAAATCATTTGTGACGAACGTGTATAGAAGACGCTTGATATCCTTGATATAAACAATTGAAATATTTTTGGATTATTTTTCAAATCAATTTTATTTTAATTTAATTTAATCGTTCAAATTCCATCCGTTGAGATGGCGTTGTATAGGGAGAGTTCTCACCTAAATACACAGAAGTGTATAGAATGTAATCAGACTTGGGTTTACTGCATTGACCACCGCATCAACTAGCTCTGTAGCTAGTTAGTTGTCGGCGATTGCGTTTTCTCTTGCGTCTGTATATGAACAAAGAAGAGAGTTTAGATTTATTGTGCGCGAGCATGAACGCAATGTATAGTTGACTATAACATTCACCTATTCACATTAACATTTATCGCAAGTGAATCGACTTTTGTCTCTGCAATTTTCACTTCAAGCGAGCATTTGATATAAGATAAAATGAATACTTGCGACTTTTCATAGTGCCAGGGAGGTGTTGCACCAACTCATCACAATTGTACAATAAAATTAAAACAATTCTTTGTAAAATTGACTTAAAATTCTACAATTCTTAAATCTCTAATTTCTAAATAGTTCACATTTTTACAATTGTTTTTGACGTGAATTTACAACGAAATATTTTGGAATTCTTTTGTTATCTATCGATAAAAAATCAGGATTTGAAAAATAGTAAAAGTTTAAGATTTCTTCTAAAAAAATAACATCTATTCTTATTAACAATTATTAATTATTAATTATACAATTAATTGAAAGAAGAAAAAATAAAAAAAAATCATTTTTCGTGAATAATGTGATAATCAATTAAAGGCAATTATTGGTTGGAAATAAAAATCTGTATTATACAATTTTACAGAAAAGAAAAACATTTAAAGTAATGATTAATCAAATTTAAATTTGATTTTTTTTAAAAAGACTTAACACACTGAAATTCGGTATAGCATTTGGTCTATAAACTATGAATAATGTGTATGTAATTAATCAAATTTGATAGAAAATTAGTATTGTTGATTTATGCTCATAATAATTTCCAAAAGTGATTTTAGATTGAGCAAAGAAAAAAATTGGTTTTCAAATGGTGGCTTTTTAAAGGAATTATTTGAATTACATTTTTCTAGTTTTTGTTCCTCTTCTTTATTTACAAAACTCGATGAAGTCAATTTTACAAAGAAGTGTAAACTAGTAAGTATTTATTTATTGTACAATTGTAAAGGATTGGGGCAATACCCTGACATTTTTATGCCCACATAAAAGGACAAAAAGAAAACGAGAGGAAAAAATGAGAAATACACGGATTACATGAGACAAGCTTTGTTGAATCTGAATAATTTCTCATTTAATTTTTTCGTGAAATTATTGTCAGATTTAGAACTAATTTCTACTGAGATGTCTTCTTGGACAAAAACAACAATTTTATTCGTTTTTCATCTGATATGTGAGTTATAAAAATAACATATTAAGAATGATGGAAAAAAGGAAATAATCAGAATCAAAAAGTCGAAATGAAACCATATTTTTACATAAAGAATCACTATATTGATATAATCATACATTGTGATAATTCGTCACTTATGTATTTATTAAAGAAAGGAATGAAAAGAAAAAATGTTGAGCGATGGAACATATTTGCGTATCCTAACTTTATTCAGACTCGTTTTCAATTTATTTATTGAAAATTATTAATATGCTTTGTGTGATGATTGTGCCATAAATAGAACAACGTAATATTTTTTACTATTAATAAAAAGAAAAAACTGGAAAAATTTGTAATTATTTGTTAAGGCGCGTTTTCCTAGGCCAATCGTTGACGACTGTAAATGTATGGAATCGTTGTTAATCGTTATATATCTTAATATAAGATATCTCCTCGTATTTACCAAAAATGTCAATTTGTTTAGCATAATATTACAAATATGAAATGTTGAAATGTTGTTCAACTGCGAAAGCGTATTTACGATTTCTTTGTTGTTGTTGTTGTTGTTGTTGTTGTTGTTGTTATTCTCAATATTTTTTAAAATTATTTCAAAACAAAAAATGCGCGTTTTCATTAACGATTGTATGGTTCTAAAACAGTGAATATCGAAAAATGAATTGAATGTGAAATTAAAAACCCGAACGCAAATAGAACGTAAAAATTATGTCTGTTTCTTTTTTATTATTATTTCATGCCCATTCATTTCAAATTCACCAATTTATTCCGCATCACAAATATTTATATGCGCGTTAAAAGGTAGAGAGATATTGAGTAAGTAAATGCCGTTTTATCAGCGAGAACATATAAATATTGCGCATGCATGCAATATATTTGTAATTATTTTATTAAAATTAAACTAATTAAATGACATTCTAACACATGCTTGAAGTAATAATGGGCACAATTCAACCCAAATTGGAAAAGGCTATAATTTGTTTTTGTGAATTGCACAATAAAGAGAAAAAAGAATTTTATAATAGTGGCATAAAAAGTTCAATTATTTAATTTCATATTTTATCCACACTCGATGCTGTTTCCAGTAGAGAAAACGCACATATATTGGATGGACCACACACTTCATTACGACTTAATTTTTAATGCACTTCGTCACGTTCGGTTGAAAACTCTTTTGTAGGTTGGACATTGTATAAAGTTTCATCCCCCATCGAAAATTTATTCAGCACTCCACCATTTATTCAACACGAAACAAAAATGCCATGGGAACAGCCGAAAAAAAATTCGATTCCCTTTCGTTTTGAATGAATGTGTGTAGATAAAGTTGCAGAACGACACCAGGGCAATGAAGTCTATTGACACAGTTGAAGAAGTGCGCAAAATGCAAGTAACATTTCCAAACACATTCATAACAAATATATAAAAATATATAGAGAGAGAAAGAGAGAGAGAGAGAGAGAGAGAGAGAGAGAGAGAGAGAGAGAGAGAGAGAGAGGGAGAGAGAGAGAGAGTGAGTTGTGGTTTATTGGGAATGAATTTAGCTTTTAGTTGCTTTGATTGTGGTTATTGAATGAATTTCTGGAAATCATGTGGGTGCTACAGCATTTAATTCATATATAAAAAAATACGTCACACGCATATAAAACATGTTCGCGAAATATGTTAAATTGACGACTGTCAGTCGAACAAACATGCATATTTTTTAATGAATGTGCTGTGATATTTTCAGTAGCAATATCTGAAAATATCCAAATATTTAGCAAATAGAGTAATGCAACGTGTGTATTATGCGGCCACAATGTTGTTTGCACGCGTTTCCATCGCTACTGAAAATATCACAGTACATTCACTGTTATTTTTGCATCGAGTGCATTATTTTTTTTTTGCAGTGCATCAATGAAATGAAGTGGGCTCCTCGATATGAAAAACAATTTAATTTCGACGTTATGGTCAACAATATGCATAGCTTGCAATGTAAATAATTACTTCATAAATAATTGTGGACGAGCTTTGTACATATGTGAAAATATTTGTTGACTAAAAAAATGGTTTGAATGTGTGATCAGGTGTTTTCACTTGGTCTATTTTTGACATAGATTTATTAGTCTTGTTTTCTCCATTTTGTAATTCTATCTCTAAAATTTTCCGGGTTTCAAATCCCACGCGCATATCTGCATGCACATCAAATACATAACCGTAGGAAAATTTCTCTGTAAACTTGAATAAAAACCGATTTGTTAGAATAGAATGTTTCAAAATCTACATATGAAATAATCACCATTCACAATTTATCAGTTTACTACCGTATTGTACTTTCGCTAAGTATGCCAGCAAAGGTGTAGCACAACATGATAGGGTGTAGCACATACAATCTACTTTGTATTCATTCAGAAATCTAATCATTCGTTATAAATTTAAAAGTAAAGAAATGTCCAAACATGTTCTCCTTGTATTTCTATGATTTAATGCTCCGGTACGGTATGCTCAAATCCAACACACAAACAAATGCAGAAGTTATAATACTCTGTACGTTAGTGTATTGGGCACGTTTACTCCTCAAAGTAAATCGTTTACACCAATATTGGTGTAAACGCAACTTGTATATTTGCAATCGCCAATACTTTTATACGTGTGCGTAAGTCGACTGAAATTGAACTGAGTGAAGAGCGGCAACGAACGTCCGTCAAAAACAATTTCAATCGACTTACGCGCACGTATAAAAGTATTGGCGATTGCAAATATACAAGTTGCGTTTACACCAATATTAGTGTAAACGATTTACATTGAGGGGTAAACGTGCCCAATACACTAACGTACAGAGTATCATAACTCCTGTATTTGTTTGTGTGAATACATGCTAGCAATAGAAATTGTGGACAAAAAAAAAATAATGCAAAAAAAAGTACTTTCAATGGAATAATTTGCTTATATATTGCTTCGAAATCATATATACTTTTACCGTTGATCAATTTATATCGAGCGTGCAGTTAGAAAAAGAACGGCTTATATAAAATCTATATTATAATCCGTCTCTGGAGCACGGCTGAAAATACATGTCTTATGACGAATTAAAACTGAAATTCGTGCTTGTGGTGCATGCAAAAACAGACAAAAGCAAATGTTAATGTTAACGCGCCCAACATTGAACAGCAGCAATAGCAAATGCCAAATGTTTTCGCACCGCTACAGTTAGTCTCAGAGAAGATGTAAAAACTATATTATCTTAATACAGAGTTTTGTGAAACCAACTCAAAAGAAGGCAACAGCTAAAAATATGGACAATAAAAACAACAAAAATTTGATAGAGAAATAGCAATAAAATCAGGGGATATTTAATTAAAATAATATCATAAAGTCATTCTGGCTTGGTAAATGTATTTCGGTGACAACAACAAATTTAGGGGCTTTTATGTTCAAAAATATACGCAATATTCACCATATTCATGAAATATATGTAATATACGGAACAAATGCAATTGATGAATTATTTATTCATTACTAAACCTAAGTTTATGTCAATACGTGCTCACTAGCAAGCTGGTAAACATGCTGCTCATAGATCTAATGCGACATAAATTCCGCCCATGGTACAACTTTAGCAAAGAGAATATAGTCAGGGATGGGATGGTAGTAAAGAGATGCTTCAATACCAAGAATGGGTCCCGAACACCACGGTAAAGCTGGCCTGCCTCTAGAGTGTCAGGAGAAATACAATAATAAGACTAATTGGTAATGAAATTGCACAATATGTCGCCGAGTGAATGAAGTTCAGGTTTTAAGACGTTTTTAAAAGTAGCTAACGAATCATTTCTTCTAATTTTTACTGGTAAACTGTTCCAAAAATTAATTGCAGAGTAACTGAATGCGCGTGTGTCAAATGCAGTACGCGGATTGAAACTAACGCGAAGATTGTCTGGATAACGGGACGTTTCACCATTACGAATAAACCTATGATTCAGATATTTGGGCGACATTTTGACAACTACTTAAATATTAAAATGCGTGCGTATAATATCCAGAATATACGTGAATATACGTAAATATACGTAAATATATGCAATTTCTACGAAATTTGCGGTTTATACAAATATACAAAGTAACATACGAGCCCCTGGCGGTAAATTCTTGTATTTATTGCTACATCTTAATTCCAATTGCACGCTGTCACTTCGCTTTTATGAAAACTTCATTGATTCCCCAGTTCCGTCCGATCACATTTTCGGTTTGTTCGTTTGATTTTCAAATGCAATACGAACATCGTGTACATACGATTTGTGGTTTGAATTTAGCTTAGTATACTACCTTGGTACCATGCTTTGTTTCGCTTGGCTAACTGCGACTAGGAACTAACATGATCACATGATACATGAATTGCGATAAATGAAAACGCGGCAAAGACGTACAAAGAACACAATACAAACTAAACAAATACATGTACATAACAAAACTAGCGGGCAACAGATAATTCGCGGTGTAATCCAACTGGAAATTAAAATGACTTTCATGTTAAATAGCTTATCGTTTTTTCTCTTTCTTTCTCTTTGTTTTTTCTGTGAGTATTATACTATTTACCAGGGTTGAAATGTAAAATTCCAAGGCAGTACCGTTGATTACAAAGTTGAATGCTCATAAACGTTTTGATCTGAATGACCTTTTTTTGGTTTTGCAACCCCCATTCCACAGGTTTTCCCACTGAACTGGGAATGAATGCAGTAGTCGATTCATATAATACTTGTGCAATAATACCACGACGAAAATCCAAACGCGCACACACAAACAATTAATGAATTTAGCATTTATTTTGAGTATCATTGAAACAAACATACATTTTCTGATTCAGTCGTTTATAGTTTAATCTATATTAAGTAGCATTGATTGTAAAAGCTTTATTACAATTTATACCTTGCTATGGAAGAGTGTATCTGCATACAATCGACTTAAGCGTGTGACGTAGTTTCTACAGATTGTAAATACATGCAATTTTACGTTGCTGTTTGCTTTTCTCTTCGTGCACATTCGAGCTTCTCTTCCGTTCTTTTTCTCTCTTTCACGTCAGTTTTCATTTTCATTTTCCATACATAATTATCGACAACTCCAAACCTGTTCACACACACAACATTTTATAGGAATGGCAATGGCTTTCCATTCCTTTATATAGCACATCGGTCGGTGTAACATTATGCACTGTCATAGTAAATGTACGTTTTGAGCCAAAGCCTCTTTGTTTTGGAACTTTCATTGTGGCTGCAATGTGCTATTTTCATTACCGTAACACTTTAATCAGTAAACTGATAATAGAAATAAAACAGATTCAATTCTTATGCTTTCTTAAGTGTATTTTTCTTTAAATGTGAGTGTTTGCATGTGTTTCTTATATTCGGTAAATAATAAACATGTTGTTCCATGCAACAAATAGTGGCCGATGATACAGCCTCAGTTCAATAGTGACACAATACATATTTTAAACAGATTTTTAGATATTTCAATCATATGTGCACATTTTGATTTCATACTGCACAGTTCACAGTTCATACATAAATCATACTTGATTTACAATAAGAACATTTGATTCGAATTAATTGGTCATAATTTGTTTTTATTGTTTTGTGACAATCGCATTAATTTAATTATTATTAATATAATTTATTATTGAATAAATCAACGAACATGAAGTGGATTTATTTTATTACAAAACTATTGCGACAAATCTAGACAAATATCTTAATTGAAAAAGACGCACATTTCAAGCCAAGACATTTTTTTATTAGTTCACGTCATTTGCACATGAAATAATTTCATGGTTTCTGCCTTGTTTATGACATATTCAATTACTTATAGAACTTGTATACTATTTTCCATTTTGAAACTATATGAAGATCGGCATTAATAAAGAAATTACTCAAATGAGAGTGAATCATATAGCGCGGCCATTGTATTTATAAGTGGTTGGTTTTCGATCTCACTTTCTCAAACACTTTCACTCATTTTTATCGCCTTATTGCATCCATAACGGAATCTGGAAAGTTTATAATGAACTCACTATCGTCAATTTTCAAAATTAAATTGAGTTGCTACTGTTGTCTACCATTTCTTTTGGTATGAAAAATCGACTTCAGAATATACTCTAAAGTTGCATTTAAAACTGTTGTAAAAATGAATAAATTAAGTGACATCAGTTTTTTATTGGCTGCTTCAAACTCTGAAACATTGTTTCACTCTATTCTGTTTCGTCTGTTTAATGTTATTTGGATTGTGGGTACCCGAGAATCAAAATTGTTATCATATTCACAGTCAAACGATTCGAAAATAATAAAGAGCTAAAAAGCGAATGAACAAAACGAAATTAAAAAAAAAAAAATAGCGAAACAAAACAGAACGAGAAAGAGACAAAGAGAAAATTGTAAACAAAAACAAACTGAACTGTTTAACTGAAGCAGCGTTGCCTATTTTTATGATGTGAGTTCTTTCTTGCTTGTATTAAACCAATGAGTTCCTTCCATTTTTGCCCTGTGTCTGTATTATTGATTTATTCAAATTTTTAATGCAAATGCTGTGGTAGGACTTTGGGCATCCAATTTTATTTACTTATTTCATTTTTGTGTCTACCTAATTTACAACCACATTTATTACGAAATTAATTTCAAATTCAATCAAACATTTTGTACCTGATTCTTTGGCAATGTTCGAATATATCGGCAAAAAACATTCATTATTTTTTTTCTGCTTTTTAACTCTATTCCCCTTGCTTGTTCCTTTTTACTTCGTTTTGTGTCAATGTGCACTCGAGAAAGAGACAAATTTTTCAAATTCAATACCATTTGTTGCATATGTCAAATGACTTTTTTATTTAAAGTTAAGTGAGCTGAAGATAAGATTCGAAATGATAAATAATAACGTTTCACTAGTGCTCACCAACAGTTATTTAAATAGTAAAGCGTAATTGAGTGCAATAATTAATCGTGGCTTCAGTTTTCCTTTTGGTACGTTCATTTCAATGCCTATTCATGCTCTTGTTTCTTTTCTCGTACCATCGAAAACTAAATGAAAAACTATGTCAATACAGTTTAGATTCGCGATTCGCTCCTTGTTTAATTTTAACGATTCGATTCACTTTTTTCCCATATTTCACTTATGTGTGTGTGTGTGTGCGTTTGATGGACTTTTCATTCTATTGGTATCTTGTGCCTAATTTTCGGTTCCATTTGCGATATTTAGGCAGCAGTGAAGAAAAATTTAAAAATTGAGATAAATTGATCCACTTTGACTGGCATAAAAAAATGAGCAAAGGAAAAAGAAGAAGAAAAAGAAATCATAAATATAAGCACGAAAAGTACAACAACGTTTAACACAAACGTCGTTTGAATCTATGCCAGCGCCAGATTCATTTTCAAATTATCTCGCTTGCAAAACCGCGATGTGTATGCAATTCAGTGTTTATTTTAATTATGCATCAAGAATAGAAATAGAAAGTAAATTATATTGCAATCAATTTACGCTATATTTTAATGGTTGTTACTACGTTGCATTTTGTCTCTCGCTTGTTTGCTTCTTCTTCTCCTTGTTGTTTTTCTCCTTCTTCTCGTATGTTTCGTTTTGTATTCACAATTTCACCGTATATACAAGTAATTTATATCATAAGAGACGAAGAATGGAGAAGAAAAATGAGAGCAAACAATCAAATAACAACGGCAGCAAATCACATGTATTCTCGGAAAAAGAGTAAATGAAGTAGCAATGCTGGCAGCATAGCACGTCAATTAGCAATTAGAAATAAAGGGTGATTTTTTTGCTGTTTGGTTTTTCAACCTGATTTTTTTGACAGTTCACGCGTGATTCTTGACGCGTGTCAAATTCAAAAATGCTCAGTTAGCATTGCCATTTCAACATGGATAGACTTACGCCAGAACAACGTTTGCAAATTATTGAACTTTACTACCAAAATTCGTGCTCAGTAAAAAATGTGTTCAGAGCACTTCGTCCATTTTATGGCCGTCATAATCGTCCAACAGAGCAGGCTATTCAAGCCATTGTGACCAAATTACGCACCAATTTTACTTTATTGCACATTAAACCACCAACTCGTATGCGTAGAGTGCGTACAGAAGAGAATATTGCTGCCGTATCAACCAGTGTTAACGAATACCGTGAAATGTCCATCCGGCGCCGTTCGCAGCAATTGGGTATGTGTTATTCAACCACATGGAAGATTTTACGCAAGGATCTCGGTCTAAAACCATACAAAATACAGCTGGTGCATGAACTAAAGCCAGGCGACATGCCACAACGTCGAATATTCGGTGAATGGGCCTTAGAAATGCTCGAAGAAGATCCGTTTTTTTATCGAAGAATTGTGTTCAGCGATGAAGCACATTTCTGGTTGAATGGCTACGTTAATAAGCAGAATTGCCGTATATGGTCTGATGAGCAACCGAAAGCATTGCAAGAACTGCCAATGCATCCACAAAAATGTACTGTTTGGTGTGGTTTATGGGCTGGTGGCATCATTGGGCCGTATTTTTTTCAAAAATGATGATGGCAACAACGTTACAGTCAATGGACCTCGCTATTGTTCGATGATTTCGGACTTTTTCTTGCCCAAAATGGAAGAGTTGGGTTTGATCGACATGTGGTTTCAACAGGACGGCGCGACATGTCACACAGCACGCGCTTCCATGGCCATATTGCAAGGCGAATTTGGTGAGCAATTCATCTCACGTTTTGGACCTGTGAATTGGCCGCCTAGATCGTGCGATTTGACGCCGCTAGACTATTTTTTGTGGGGGTATGTGAAGTCTCTTGTCTATACGGATATGCCAGCAACTATTGCTGCCTTGGAAGACAACATAACCCGTGTTATTGGTGAGATACCAGTCGATATGTTAGAAAAAGTATGCCAAAATTGGACATTCCGGATGGATCACTTGAAGCGTAGTCGCGGTCAACATTTGCACGAAATAATCTTCAAAAAGTAAATGGCAAGAATTGATTTATCGACCAAAATAAAAATTTCAATCAATTTTGCACATTTTCGTTGTTTTTCTCCAATTTTAAAAACCAAACGCTTAAAAAATCACCCTTTACATAGCTGTGATCAAGGAATATATACATACAGGAGCCATAGATAACAACAATGAACACAATTCCTCCAAAATTTTTGTTCGTTCATTCGAAAAAGTTTGTGTTCTTGTCCGTTCATTCGTTCGAATGTTGAAAATGTTCGTTCGAATGTGCAAAAACTTGTCCGAATATGTCCAAACAAATAAAAATTATTCAAGTATTTGCTTACAAAAACCAAGGTGCATTCAAAGTTGAGCAATAAAAATGCAAAAAAACTTTCCATTGATTTTTCTCGCTTATCATATAGGAAATCGTAAATAATAAGCAAATCGTTGTCTCGCACAGATATCCACAGAATCCCAAAGATAAGATGGCCTAGAAAACAAATCCAGTCGACCTGGATTCCCAAGATTCATGCACATTCGAATCAAAATGCCCAACATTTGAACTAACGAACAAAATTTAATTTTTACAATTTTTCGAACGAACAAACGGATAAAAATGAATATCCATTTTTTTCTCGAACGAACTAACGGACATTCGTTGACACCTATGACAGAAGCCCGCCACGTTGTTAAATGAAGAAAAGTGAAATCAATGAAAAGAAAGAAGAGCAAAAGATCGTAATGGTAATGATGATAATTATTCTCTGTTTGAAAAAAACAATATTAATATGGAAATAGAAATGGAAATGAAAATGGCTATGTCTGGTGTAAAATGAAACCGCCACATTTATCTGCATTTTCGAGGGCTGCTATATAAGATTCGGCTGTAGCAATAGAAGAACATAAATTTATTGCTTTTCAAACTATTCTCCATGATGATCAATACACTTTTGCATGCGTTTTAACCATTTGTCATATCATTTTTTTCATTCGGCGGGAGACACATCCAAAACATGGTCTTTGAACGCTTCAACCGCTTCTTCAGCGCCTGTAAATCGTTGTCCACCCAATTTCTTTTTGATATGCGGAAATAAAATAAGGGAGCTATTTAGATAATGTATTTAGAGCTTCGGACGAAGTATGCCTACGCCATCTAAACTATGTAAGACGAATGATCTAATTACTGGAAACGAATATTTTTCTTTTATATCAAGCAAATAGTATTTCTTCATTGGTAAAATGAAATGTTTCGCATTAAAACGCAGTCAATTATGAAATGTAACATTTTTCATGATTTTATTGCGTTAAATTGCATAAATAAATTGTGCTGCTCAGTGTGTTTTATATCTCTCCCAATTTTTACTCACATTCAATGGCAACATGTTGCTGTCAAACTCAATGTTTACATTTTTTGTCACAAAAACGTAACCTTACTTACTGAAGCCACTGAAAGAAAAAATTGGATGAAAATAATTACGAGAGATGATGTCCGAGATTCAATCTAGACTATAATTTTGAATAAAAAGAACTCATTGGGTGCCAAATCAGGACTGTACAGCTGATGAGAATGGAAATACTTTGATTTTTTCTTCTTTTAGCTCTCTCACTCTCTCTCACACACTTTCATTGTCACTCTCACACAATATCATTCTCACATCTCATGATAGCCCAATATGCTATAAGTTTCGGAACATGAGTGAAGAGTGTATATTTATGGTCATTGGTCATGTATTTCATTGCATATATGCAATTCCGTATACGGAATGGATGCGAAAATGCAAAATAAAAACATTTCAAAAGCAATAGAATTGCACTTATATAAAAAAAAACAAATAGGAAAAAAGGTCTGCAGTATACATAGTTTGTACTTTAGCGTTGTCGTCGTCTTCGTCGTTATTGTTGTTGTTGGCATTTTTTTTAAATTCCCTTCCAACTCTCGTTTTTTCCTCAATTTCTGTAGCTTTCTTTCTCGATTTAGTCTAACAAAAACATAAAGTTTAAACTTGGAACTGCAATATTCACATTTATATCCGTCGTTTTAATATAGCATTTTCCAGTCATTACCGACTAATTTAACTGTGAATTATTTCGCTTTTTTACCCGAGTTTTTTACATTCAGCTTCATGCAAAGCAGCACAAAAAAGACGCTTACACATGTAAATTATAATGAAGTATATTTACTTTCGATGTAAAAGTAATGCAAACAACAACATCAACAACAAAAAAATATGATTGTATGCTTCATTCGATTTGAAAACAGAATAAAATTGAATCGAATGTGCGATTTATGAAGACGAAAACAACAATAAAAACAGCAACAGAGCACAAATAACAAAAAAATAAGCAAAAGATGAGCGAACGAACGAACGAACAAAGAAAAAAGACATTGTTTGTCTCAGAAACAATGGAAAAAAGTTAAAAATGAATCGAGCTAGGCACAAAATTTAACTGACGGACGAGCAAGCGAATAAAAATAATTTCAAAAAAGTAATAATTTTTTTCATGTTAATGTTAATGTTGCTTTTTTGTGCAGGAAATATCCTTTTTTGCTGTGGCTGCAGAGCATTCATTGTCAAATTTTAAAAACTCACAGAAATACAAAACAAAAGAGAAATGAATTGGGAAAAAAGCGAGATGCAAATAAACTTTATACTGACAATTGCGCCTCAAATTAACCTTCCAATTGCAAACAACTTGCAGTGCCCTACTGATCACGTACTATAGAATGTATAACCGAGGGAAAATTCCATAGTGCTGCATGTACAATTGCAGTTAATGCATTGCTGCAAAATGTATATGGGCCTATTTAATTTTCTATGTTGGTTTCGATGCTCAATTTTTGTTACCGCTGAACGGCTTGAAAATGCGTCACTCGGCATAGCAGCATCGCAAATAATCCAGGTTAAAGAAAGTTTGAATTTATTATCAAATTTGACCATTATATTTATATCGTTTTTTGACTTTAACTGAATTAGATATATAAAAAAAAATGAAAGAAAACTGAAATTGAAATTTATATAAAAGATTTTTCTTTTTATAAACTGTCAAATCGACAAGAATACACGAAAAAGGAAAAAAAAGTCAATGACAATGACCGATTCGTTCCAAATATAAACAAAAAAAAACTTATCAACCTTAATTGATTAGAGACAATGAATAATTTATGATCAGAGACCAAATGTTTTGCCACTTTCTTTGCTCCGCATTGCCACCTGCCCACTTTATTTTTGTGAAATTGAATTGCGTCTGCATGATTTCAAAACCAATGTAATGAATACATTTTTACAGATGATATACCTTCGTTGTTTATAAGGCGTAATCGTCTAATCACAATTTTACACATATTTACCTATGTACGGACAAAAATATACATTTTTTTGCGTTTGATGTATTTTAATACTTAAATTGGCTAAATGCCATCTAATGAAGATTTGCGTTAAATTCGAAATGCCAACGTCTAACGAGATGCGAGTATTATGTATATTTTTTCTCAAACATTTTTTTTTTTTTGTTGTCATCAAATTCTCCTCCCTTACAATTTGCCTGCTGAAAGTTTATGTCTTAGGTGCACTGCTATGTTGTTGGTTGGTTTCATATTATTTTTTTCTTTTTAATTTCTTATATTTTGATTATAAATGAAATTTTGTGCGACATACGAAAGCAACACTTCGATAAATGAGGTTGAAAACGGAAAAGAGTCATAAATCTAGTCATAGCAAAGACACGATCTTAAGCATAGTATTTGGACATCAGCCCAATCACTGCGCGCTCCGGGTGTTTGTGTGTGTAATTAACTTAAAAACGTAAACTGAAAGTGAATAGCTAAAATGAAAAAGAGATTTAACACAGAAAAAGCGCTTATTCAAATGGCATTTTGTCGAATAGATTAATTAGTAGTTTTTCTCTTCACTTTGGCCCATTTAAATAGTATTTGTATTTAACCTCAAAACTTATAGGAAAAAAAAATTGAAAAAGAAACAAACCTGCACATAAATAGGCAGAATAAAATAAGTGATGTCAGTTTTAAAAAAAAAAAACAAGTTCGTTGCACCGCCAAAATGTTGAATGAATGTCAATAGAAAATATAGTTCAAACCAATATCATCACTATACAGACAAGTACCATTTTCAGACGAAATTATTTTTAAAAAATGTTTATTTCACGATTACTCTGTTGTAAGCAAGCAATTTTTTGTTTTCCTCTTGGATTTTATCTGTTTTATTCCATTTACGTCTCATTTAAAGCAAGAAAATCTTAAGACCATGTCATAAAATCAGCAATGTAGCAAGCAACAAAAGGCACATGAAAACACTTAAAATCAAATATTCGGGACCGAACACCAAATGTTTCCGTAGAGAGAAAAACCATATAAATGCATGCGATGTGTCTGCAATTGCGTTTTTACCACTCAACCTTACTTTTATCTTCTATCCTTTAACGTTGTCTAGTTCCTTTTTACTACGATCATAAGTCTTTATCGTACACAATTGCTCACTTTGATTTATTGATAGAATTATACGTGACGCGCAACATCAATTGCGCACGGTGACAAGATTTTGAACCAGTAAAACTAACAAAAATTCCACAATTCATTTTGGAACGAACAGTGAAATGGATCTAGATCCGAGATGAATGTACGATGTACGTGGCACTTTTCCACTAGAATTCTCATTAAAAAAAGAAGAAAAATACAGATACAATCATCAATGTAATGCGGAATGTGATTACGTTAATGCTTCATTTAAAGCTATTCTCGGCGTTTTGGTCTTTTCATTTTATTTCAATTTCGGTTGTGATCACACAGCACCGAAAAATAATATTTTAACAACAGTTTTTGCATGATTTGAATTGAAATTAACTGGAATGCAAGTCCATTTGACTCATTTGAAATGTCTGATTAAATGATAAAAAAAATGTTTCGAACAACAAAATTAATATTTGTCAGCTGACACAGTAATATTCGTTAAAATCTATATGATCACGATTCGAATATGAAATTACAATAAATCGTCGCTTATTAAAGATTTACAATTTTTTTTTTTATTTATATTCCCAATTATTTTAACTATATCTACATTTATATATATATATACATATGTGTGTGCGTGTCTCATTCTTAAATGTATGAGAAAGTTACTATGGTATCGCAATGCGTTAATCTTTTTCTTTCAGTTGTTGATCTCAATTTTATTTTCATAGACTAAGAGCCACTGAACTAAGGATGTGTTATTTCTACTTTATAGATGATTATTAATTTGAAAGTTATTTTAAAAATTACTTTAACCGTAGAAAATAAAATATTTTAAGTTTTTCACTTATTAAGGTGAAATCTGATCAATTGAAAACATAATAAAAACTATAGTATTTTTTAATTAAGCTTTACGTTTGATTTAGTTCGAATAACATAAAATAGTACGTAAATTTCTAACATTCCAAATATCTGCATGAAATGTTCAATACCGATCAAAATCTGATCGATTAAAACTGTTAAAAAAAAACATTAATTTTTCTTTTTGCTTTATGTATGAAATGTAAAATATATTATTTTTTATGTCCAATAAACTTAAATTTTAAATATCTGCATCGAAACATTCATAATTATTGATATCTGAATTCTTATTTTTTCATACAAAATACTGTGAAATTTGAGGTTATGTTTTGTTTTCATAGTATTTTGCTAGGTATTTTGTATGAAAGAATAAGAATTCAGATATCAATAATTATGAATGTTTCGATGCAGATATTTAAAATTTAAGTTTATTGGACATAAAAAATAATATATTTTACATTTCATACATAAAGCAAAAAGAAAAATTAATGTTTTTTTTTAACAATTTTAATCGATCAGATTTTGATCGGTATTGAACATTTCATGCATATATTTGGAATTTAAGAAATTTATGTACTTGTTTATGTTATTCGAACTAAATCAAACGTAAAGCATAATTAAAAAATACTATTGTCTTTATTAAGTTTTCAATTAATCAGATTTCACCTTAATAAGTGAGAAACTTAAAAAATTTTATTTTCTATGGTTAAAGTAATTCTTAAAATAACTTTCAAACCAATAATCATCCATAAAGTAGAAATAACACATCCTTAGTTCAGTGGCTCTTAGTCTATCATGCACACAACAACTTTATGAAATGTGCAAAGTTTTCCAAGCAGCTCGAAGGGAGTTGTGTGTTCAAAAAAAGAAAGCTTAAAAAAATGAGAGAATTGAACATGCGTTCAGCTTCTTCTTGGGAAGAGGATTCGTAAAATATTATGTGAAATCTTAATTATTTTACGCAGCACAAAATTGAATTCACGAGCCATTACTTTTTTTATGTAAATCAAAGCATTTGTTGATTTTTTTCTCAAGTTACTACACCAATTTTCTTTTATTTATTCTACTACTTAGGTTTGTCACCATCCAGAACATGCAAAACTACTGCAGTATGTGTTATGTATTGCTGCTTGTTTTGATGGGGGTTGCTGCAATATTTTGTGTGCACATTTCGTATTGTTCTATATAATCTCAATCGGTGATGGCACCAAAATGCATTCGCACATATCACATTTGAGCTTCGCTTTGCTCGCGCCATTAGCATTATAATGCTTCGAAATAACTTCTATTCTCGTCACAACATGTTGGCGATGTATCCATAATATAACATCTCACGTTGCAATATAAACTATTGCTACGATTAAATAGCATGCACAAAGCAATAAAACTTCACTATTTCACTCTCTGTGTCCTATTATATTTAAGATTTTGTGTCCGTTTTGCAATACATTCCTCATTAGAAGAGATTAAGATTACAGCAAATGATTCACATGGAATTGTTTCTCGTATCCATTTTCTCCCAATCGTTAATTTGATGTTTTTCGCTCGAATTATACTTTCTTATCTTGCTTCACTCTCTATTGTATTCCTCCTTTGGCAATTTCTCCTGTTTGAATTTCTTAATATTTTCATCTGTGTTGTCATGAAATCTGGATCTTTAAACAGACATGATGTTTTTTATGGCATTCGTTTCTTCTATATTCTTGAAACTTTTGTTCCGGATTCCATCAAAAGTTGTTATGCTAATTTCAATATGCTGCTACCAGAGTTCAGTATTGTAAAAAATTATTGCACAAAACATAGCCCAACAAATTGTCAGCATCTATATTAACATTACAAATTGAAAGTAAAAGAAAAACTCATTCTTTCTGCAAATGCATATACATTGCGGAAATAATGTGGTTTATATGGATATTGTGTCTTTTGTAAAAGCTATGTATGTAAACTGTCGTTTAGAAATTATAGAATAAAATTGACGATAGATTTTTGTTTATTTTTGTTTATTTTTCTTATGTTCACTTTAAGTTCATTATATGGACTCGATTGTATACAATACATATACATAAAAAGTACCCTTTCTGCTGGCCCGTTTGGAAAAATCTAGTTACTGACTAACTATGTCGATTTTATATGAAAAACAATCAAAGTGTGCCGAATATCACAAAACAAGCTACTAAAGACGATTTAGTTTATTTAAGTATTTAGTTAATTGCTACGTAATTTCGCATGTAGTTTTTTTAATGAAAAAAGTTAATCATATTCAGTACTAATAATTGATAATCATCTATGCAAAATAATTTTCACGTGTAAAATGCTTAAATATTTCTAATAAACTGTGTTTAAAAAAATGTCAAATTTAATCGAGAGCCGACATAAATGTTGATCCAAAATGCATGCTTTGAAGAGCGGAAAATTATAATTGATAATCATACGAATTTTCCCAATTGATTCCATGCTTGTTTTTTTTTTCATCTTTTCATCTGTATCTAAAGTACTGTAATAATTTCTGCAAATGTTTATGTCTAGAGAAATCTAATGCTAAAAAGGAATAGCAAAGAAATTATGTTAAATTGGTTTTTAAAGTTAGTCGCAATTGAGGCATAAAATTATTTGAAAAGAAGAAGATGAAAAACACACACATAATTTGAAAAAAAAAATATTTAGCTGAAATCGAATTTGACGTCTCGCCTCCATTGCAAAAGATGCAAACGAAAGTATAATTTTACGCTTGATGCGGTCAGGCAAATGGAAAAATGATTATCTACCAAATCTGGTGTTCATCCAAAAGCTTAAATCAAAAACATGTCAGAAATGAGAATAAAACACACACATCACATATATATTCCAGCAGTGAAATAGAATGCAATCAAACGAATGAAATCCAACGAGGAGATCGAATAATACAATAATAAAATGGAGCCCAAAATCACTCCAACATTTATGTCATAGTCGATTTTTATGGCGTATGTATTCTATTTCATTTAATGTTATTTCAAAACTCAGGAGCTCATTCCAAATCACTTTTTTGTTTGCTCTGAATGAATTGCTTTCAGTCAAATAGTTTACATTTTTCCTTATTCTCAATTCGTATATCAATCTGTAGTTTTATGTTACAACCCAAATCGAGTTGATTTTGCGTTTTGTCGAGTGTGTGGTCTTCAAAACACTAACAATTTCTATTTTAAGAGAGAACTTTTCTCTTTTAATTGCAAAATAAAACCGTTTGAGTCAGCACTCGAATCGAAAATGATTTGTTTTTCTGTTTTTATTTTCCGAAATTCAATCAATTTGTCTAAAATTCAGTTAAACCTTGATTAATTATTAAAAGTTGATTAAAAACATAGGGCATAAACGAAAATCGTCCAAGAATTCCCTAAAATCGTCCTAAAAATTTTATAGTTTCAATAACACCGGAACGGCATACACTTTGTTTACCATCCAAAATGCATCAAAAGCTGGAGATCTGGTCAATGTGTTGAAAGAAGCCAATGAGGTGAGTCACTCACTTCGAGTGAGTGGAGGATTCGAGTTGGGAAAATGGAAAACAAATTGTATAGAGCTGTTACCATACAATGTAATATCGGTAGATGCTATCCAATGGATGGCATAAATATCCCGATATTTTGTTGAATTCTCTTCACTGGTATACTTGCTACATGTTGTGCGCATGAAAAGTGAAGAGAATGTATTAGAGCAGCGTTCAACGTTTAGATACTGGGCACACGACGCATCAGCGATACGGCAAAATATCGGGATATTCATGCCATCCATCGGATAGCACCTACCGATATTACATTGTATGCCTAAAATGCGATTATACACTAATTACATACACTAACGTCTGAAGCATAAAACCTTACAATATCTATTTTTAAGTATGAGCAATTTTACCTGAATGCATTATAGGCTAAAATTCCTAAGCCTAAAAACCCTATTTTTGTAAACTATTTATTCGAAATTGCTAGGATGTTTTGCTTTCCAAACCTTTCGAAGACCTTTTTTTTAGCTCTTCAACTTCCATTTCAAATCGAAGACCTTTTTTAATTTGTCCTTTCATACAATTTAAATATAATGTTGAACAATAATCGAATAGTAGTAGGTAAATAAATTATTTACCCAGCGTTGTATTCAATTTTTCTTAAATCCAAGATGACTTTTCCATTAATTCTATGTAATACATTTTATTTATTGGCTATTTTTTTCATTGTAATTTCAAACTCATTCTTATTGACGGACGTTCGTTGCCGCTCTTCACTCAGTTCGATTTCAGTCGACTTACGCACACTTATAAAAGTATTGGCGATTGCAAATATACAAGTTGCGTTTACACCAATATTAGTGTAAATGATTTACATTGAGGGGTAAACGTGCCCAATACACTAACGTACAGAGTATCATAACTCCTGTATTTGTTTGTGTGTGGAAAGGCCAAATTGTCAAATTTCATATTTGACCCGTTGCTTAGTTCCAGGTTGAACCCACATATTACATTGAATAGCCTGTTAAAAATGAGGGCGCTTGCATCGACTCAAAATCACTTTGAACCGATAGGGCCTTTCCACGGCCAAAGCACCCTCAACATTTTTGTGTTTAATAATTTGGGACAGTGTCGCCAACAAAATTTATGTAATTTAAAGTGGTCAAAAACAAAACAAAACAAAACAAAACACATAAACGAAATAAATCAATAGCAACACCGCTTATTTCATGTCAAATATAACAATATAATCCAATGTATGTTTGACACACTTTTTCGCCAATGTTTTGTTTTGATCACTTTCATAAACATTTTTGTTAGAAAAACCAATAAAATGTTCAAATTGTGTGTTTATGTCTAAGCAGAGAGCACATGGAACATTTATTCATTAATAATACACTTACCGTGTCGGTTACATAATTATAGACTAATTACATACACTAACGTCTGAAGCATAAAACCTTACAATATCTATTTTCAAGTATCAGCAATTTTACCTGAATGCATTTTCTATTGTCAAAATAAAAATGACCCCATACAAGAACAGAGATAGTATTGTAATAGCAACAGAAACGGTAATCAGTTCAATGAATACGACACATTTTTGAAACGAACACGCATTTTAAATAAAAATTTCAACAATTCATTGGAAAGTTTTCTTCTAACTTACGACATGAACAACATTTTAGTTGGAAAAATATGTTTGCCATAAATATTTAGATTTGAAAGAACCTAAAAATATAACTACTTTTTTCTCTGATCATGAAAAATTCCTCTGAATGTGTATGTGAGGGAAAAACAACGATTGTATGTATATGGTTTTTTTTTCGAATGTCTAAAACATGAACCTTAGGTGGAAAAATGAAAACATGAAAACATGAGGCGGGTGAAATGAAAAAAAATTTAAAACAGATGTGAAAAAAATCGTCATTTTGTAAATTGGTTTAACATTAAAGTCGTTATATATTTTAAAAAAACAAAAAAAAAAATACAAGACTAAGTATATTTATGTGAAAAACGTACAGAGAAATGCAAATAACCGAATGCCTTATTTATGAGAAAGGCCAGCAGCAAAATTGAACCATATGTTTAGCGTACGGAAGGAGGCGAATGAAAATATTTACACATGAAGGAAAAACAAAAGAAGGAATAGAAAAAGAAATAGAAATCGTCAAATGTATCAAATTGAAGGTTCAAAATCGTACCAGAATGTAAAGCAAATATATTAACACATTTATTTTTCTCTAAAAATGCATAATAAATTAGCACTACACTGGAGCGTGTCGAAAAAAATTATCAACAAATATTCTTGTCACATTTCTTGTGAATGAATCTCCGTTCACGACTGCACTTTTTGGAAAAAAAAAAAATTTTCAAGTTCATTCTTAAATTCAAAAACAGTTCCTGAATCAGCATTTTTTTTTCTTACCGCTGCATGTATAAGAAAACTAGATTCAAATGGAATGTAATGCTCTTGTAACGATTTCATACATAGCTCAAAAAATGGCTGGCACAAATTGAAATGTTGCACCACAGTTGGTTACTCTAGCATTCCTTCTGATTTACATATAAATCGATCGTCAACCAATTTTCTCTGCCATTGATTTTCATGCCACGTATATTTAATTGCATCCAATGATAAGATAACCAAATCCATTTTGTGTCATCACCATTTCAACATTTATGCCTGCATAAGAGAGAGAGAGAGAGAGAGAGAGAGAGAGAGAGAGAGAGAGAGAGACAACTGGCACCAAATCACACATAGACATACGGGTTAAACAATTGATTCGAATAGGAAAAAAAAATGCAATTCCATAGTGAATCAGGAAATTGTCAGAACGAATAAATAAATAAATAAACAAGGAAAAAGGTACCATCTGTTTGAATAAAGAACTAACTTTAAAACGTCATGAGGTCGAGATCAGTTCTTGAATTTTTTTCACATCGGATTTTCCATAAATAGCAATGGATTGACGAACTAATGAAAATGAGATGTTTTTTTAGGCAAGTAAAACAAATTATATATCGCTCATCACAAATTATATATCGCTCAACTTTTCATTGCTATTCAATGCACTTCATCCCAAATTGAAATATATCAATTTTGACATATTGAATAAAATATGAATACAATGGCCTGTATATCAAGCATAAACTTATTCTGAAATTTTTGTAGCAACTATTTACACATTTTCATTTCAAAAGGGAAAAATTGATATTGAGCAAATTTGTTGCTCCAATTGAAATCAATTGAGCGTTTGCAAAAAAGAGAAAATATTGATCTATCAATAAAAAAAACATAAATGACGTGAACTTCCTTTATTGACTTTAATAAATAAAGTAAGAAAATGCTCATAATATGAATTTCTTCTGAATGTGGCCTACATAAACTCATTTATAAAGTATCGTAATATATTTGGCTATAGTTTTTCAATGTTTTGCCTATCATCTTTAATCTATCTATGGAAAAACTAGTTGCAGAACGTTAGCAAATAATTTACACGAGAGAGTTGAATTGCTGATGGGCTTAATGCATTTTGAAAAGCATGAGCAACAATATTAATTCGGTCTGAATATAAATCATGATGTATTTACACCGAAACCAAAAGAAGAGGCGAACAGTAGAGGTAATAAACCAAAAACTACAATAGCAAAACGAAACGTACTCGTGAACTATTCGAAATGAATTTCCTTTGTAGTTCATAAATTCGGTTCGTTGAGCTCAGTTGGCGAAATGAGAATTACTATGAGTATTTAGAAAGAAAGATCTAAATGGAGTAGTATTTCTTTTTTATACTTTTGTCATTAACAACATGTTTAATTTTTTTCCATCAAGCAAAAGCTATCACTTCTAGTTACCTCTTGCTATTTATTTCTCTCATTTTCTTTTTATTTTCTTCATTTTATTTGCTAATCTAATTCATATGTTGGCACTTTAATAAAAAACGAAAGTCAATTCAATGTAATGCAATGCAATGCAATGCAATGCAATACAATAGAAGAAAAAATTTTTTTTGGTTGAAATTAGTTAAGTTTAGAGAGTTTTTTTCATTAGTCAATATAAGGTTTGCAGCCATGTTTCAACAGATGCATATGCTGGAATTGTTTTATATTGATTGCGGCCACATTCTCCAACAAAACGTCGATTACTAATCAGATTGTACTGAATAGTCAATGTCAAACTCAGTTTGGAAAAAATTCCCATCGAAATAAAATGAAGTTAATCAAAATGAAATTGATCATGCGGAGATTTATAATGAACGAACAATGACTTGAATATATTGACATGACAATGATGACAAGTATAGAAACATAGGTTCTGAGCAGCGGTCCAAGGGGTCCGATTCCCCTTTTCCTTTAAGAGGAGAAGAAATTTCAAATCACCCCTTTTCTCCGAAATGTTTGTGACTTTTTCTTATTCATGCATCCCTTTGTATAAATTTACAATTAACCGAATAAAAGTTTCAAAATTACAGCTGATGATGTTGTTTTGAATCAAAATTATTCCTCCTTTTACCTTTTATTGCATTCGTATACAATGAGATCCCCGAAAAGTTTTTTTTTTTTCAAGCACCATTAAAATATGTATTGTTTTCATTTCAACCAAATGTTACAAACAAAATATGACGTAAATGATAGTAATTTAAAGACAACTTTAAGTTGCGGTCCAAAACATTTTTTTATCTCATTATCACCAATATAGTGAAATAATTTGGATGCTCACTTTTCCATGGATCCCATAGATTGCCACTTCCAAAGTTGAAAGACAAATAAGAAGAAAAGTACATAATTTTTCCTTCAAATAGTCACATAAAAAGCGCGTAGTATGTGACGTTATCGAAAATCAACACATTTGTTTTTCTTCTTTCGTTTTTTGATTACATTGTTTGAAATTGCGCGTGCCTTCGTGTTTGAGTCTCTTAAGAAAAATTTCACAATTCATTATGCTTTTTGTTTTCGTCACATTCATTTGGCTGGCCATTGAATAAAAAGGCAGATTTTATTTCGAAAGATGTACCAGACACGGATGATGTCGTGTAAAATTGGTGTATACTTTATTCCATCGTATATATTTATATATATGCATGTATTTGGTGAAGCATCAGAGATTCCATTCAATTTAACGAACAAAAACGTAAAGCATAGCAATCACTTTACTAACAAAATTCCCCATCAAGAATGAAAAATGATGTTCCAAATGCACATTGACAATGAAATTATATGAACACATGTAGGGATGTAAAATGGTACATGTGCTCTAGAACGAAACATGATTTTGTTGCTATTTTGATGGGTATTACAAATACTGCACACGATCTGATAGTGAATGACACACACTCACACTCACACTCACACACTGCAAAATGGAATTTTCCGTTGACAAGCAAACTTTATGTGTAATAATTAGCTCCATAAACTATCGTAAATTTTGGAAATAAATTTAAACAATTACACATCGAATTTTACTATAAAAACTTTGCAAATCATCAGCAGCTGTATCCCATCATCTTTACACCTATCTCCCTTGCTTTCTCCCTCTTTACCTCTCTCTCTCTCTCTCTCTCTCTCTCTCTCTCCCCTCTCTCCATCCATCTATCTGTCTAACTCAGCAAAAACTTCGATTACAAATATTAATATGCAAATTATTAGTATTTGCGTTTGCCGCTTTTGCCTTTTATTTCAACTAATAGTTTTAATTAGAAATGCAAGCGAGCACGTGAACATGATTCCGTTTTGTAGCAATTAATTTTGTAATGAGTTTTCAAAGAGTGAATCGCGCTCACCATACAGCGAAACATATACACACATATACATATGGGAATGAAGGCAATGATTATGACAAGCCAAGGCGAAACGATCTTACATAAATTAAAAATCTGTGTTAGGTTTTTAATTTAATTTTTTTTCTGTTCCTTTATTTCGACGCAATGGAACAAGTTATTGCAAAGAGGAAAAATTTAAACTAAAAGAAAAAACCCAGATCATCTAGAGTTGAAGATGATATTTAAAATATATCATTCTTGAACAAAATATGAGATTTATTATATTTGTGTGCAATTTTGAAATATCATTCAATCGTAGGACAAGCATCGACGATTTCGTTTTTCTTCTTCATTACTTTTTTCATTGATTGCTCGTCTTAATTACGCAAGGTATATTCGATGAATCAGTAAATTGAAACGAAAAAAACTAAAGCATGTGTTTTGACTGAAAAACGTTGTAGTTTGTTGTTTCGTTCATTGCTGCTCACAAACATTTTTTGGCTGTCATACATTTGTGCAATTTATAGTCTTTCATGTTCAATGTTGTATGTTTCTTTTTACGATGTGTGAACTCATTCGCTTTCCATTTCAATTTCAATTACATTATTTTGAGTGCAAAAAGCGCGAAAAAAGAAAACATATGATACAATGACCACAAAACTAACGAGAACATGACCAAATCAACGAACAAACGAGCACATATATGACGGAGCTAGCGAGCAAAATAATAATAATAATAATAATAACAATAACAAGAAAGAAAAAAGAAAAGTAGCAACAGCAATCTCAACTATTACGACGTACTCACGGCGTAACCATAGAGCCGTGAAAATGCAATTAAGTCAAAAATCACGTATAAATATTACTTTTTTTTTTACTTTTTCCATTATGTGGCACTTTTCATTTCATGTATGTTGCTTCGTTTTATGAATCATGAAATGCTATGGTAGAGAACGAAAACAATTTGGGAAATTGACGAATAATAATTAGAAGATGCTGCAGCACAAAAGAAATGATATAAAATAAGGAGCATGTGTGGGATTATCATTACCAAACGAAAAATTAAGCACCAATGAATCGGCACAGAAATAACACTGACTGAAATATAGAAATAAGGGAAAGATGTGCTGAGAGAGAAATAAAGACTGGTTAAATAATTCTTTTTAATGAGAATGTCATTTGTTATGTTAGCTTCTTCATGTTGTGATTGTCGTCGTTTTTGTCGTCGTTGTCGTCGTTGAGAAAAGAGCAATGTGAAGAACCACAATGAGTTTTCTTGTTTAATATATTTTAACTGGTTCATTTTCATTGAAATCACCGCCTAAATTAAACACACTTACCACTGAGAGCAAGTTATCAGCAAACATGCGTTAGACCGAGTGGTAAGCATAGTTTTACATTATGGCATTGAATAAATTGCCCAGGAAACAAATGCAATTAAATTGCGAAAGCGAGTAAGCGCGTTAGCGAAGACTTTGACGGTAACTGAACGGCAACAATGACGAATATCTTCGAAAATCATAATAGTTAAGCAATAACATCAACTTATCACATCATCACAATGCAAAAAGTTCCACCGAACGAACAAAGATTCAAACTCAAAAAAAAAAAAAAAAAAAAAATATATATCATTTGGCTAAACATTCGTTTCATATCGTTTCATATCTAAAATCAAAAGCCTCACTCCACTCGCACACTCACAGTGAGCATGTGTCACAATTAAGTTTTCTATTTATCCCATTTTGCAAGTGTTTATGTCGTTTTTGGTTCTTAAGTCTTTTTGCCCCAAAATTTCCAACAAAAGCGTTTTTCAAAGCAACATCTGAACTGTCGCGATTACTAACATGAGAAATATTTCTTTGGAAAATTACTAAAAGCAACTGCTATTGCTAGAAGGCGTGAGAGAAATTTTTTATGGACCCAAGTTTTATAATATTTGCTGTTCGAACTTTGCAAATGTTTTGGTAAAAAATATGCAAAGGTATATTCTCCAGGTTTTCATATTTTTAAAAAGCCTTTCGGTTTTGTAATTCATCAGAATGAGAAACGGTCGAAAATGGGCGGAATTTCATGCACGCAAAATTTTGCCCAGCAACTTAATTCATTTTGCCGACTGAAAAAGTTTCGTGTTCAGGTTTCAATTTGACTACACAAAGTATTACATTTCTAGTGAATCAGACTAATCTAAAAGAGAATCCATTTATCTCAACTTCTGTATTTTTCTGCCAAAGAATAACTTCGTTTCTATTAATTCGCAACAAGAGAAGAGAAACAATTGCGTCAAGGATTTAAACCAAGTTATTTAAATGTTGAAGAGAAGAAAAAGAATATGAAAAAGACTAAGAAGAAACACTTTATCTGCAGAAAACTAAATGAAGAAATCAATCTAAATCTAGCGTTCGCCAGGTATAAAGAAATAATCCGAAAATGCGATGAAAACGTGATCATTTTAGTACTTTTTAGCATTTATGTATTTCAATCATTGTTCAACGTTGTATCGTTTTGATGAAGAGAATTTGCACACGTCAAAACCATCCTAATGAACATAAACCATTCAATTACAAATGCATAAAAAACAAATATTCTCAACGACGTTATATATCCGAAATACACATTACAAAAATTAAAGAGAGGGTATTGTGAATACAGTTTCATTTTAACTAATCCTCTAGAAAGTTTTCTTTTTTATACGCTGAAATTGCAGCAAATTATTTTCTTGAAAAATTTCGTATTTTTTGTGTTCGTTCTATAAATTTGTGTTCAATTTTGACCATTCAATATTTCTATTAAGCGAAAATGTCGCGAAAAATAATTAAGCAATAAATAATCGAAGCGAATGTGAATTTTGTTCAACAAATTATCTTTTGGATTAAGAAATTTAATATTTGTTAATGGCGCTGCTACTTCTGCTATTAATCAAATCATGTAATAAACGTATTATCTGCCTTATTAACTGTGGCAAAATTCATTGAATACAAGGCTGTCCGATAATGACCTGAAAAATACAAGTGGCTCCATCTATCGTTCATAATCGATATTATTTTTTAGTAGTGCCATCCTTCAAACCTCTACTGTCAAAATTTCAGCCATTTATGTTGAGTAGTTTACAAGTGACAGTCATTGAAAGCAAACAACCTCCAATATTTTTGTTAACAATGGAAAAAAATGAATTTCGTGTGTTGATAAAGTACTATTTTTTGCGCAAAAAAACCATAAGCGAAACCAAAGCAAAGCTTGATAAGTATTTTCCGGACTCTTCTCCGTCGATTGGAACCATTCATAAGTGGTTTACTGAATTTAAATGTGGTCGTACGAGCACAGAAACAATACCAAGTCCAGGTCGTCCAATTGAGGTAACAACTTCAGAAATGATAGAAAAAATTCACGATATGATATTGGATGATCTAAAATTGAAAGTGCGCGAGATAGCTGAGGCCTTACACATCTCAAAAGACCGTGTGGGTAATATTCTGCACGAAAAATTGGAGGCAAGAAAGCTTTGTGCAAGATGGGTGCCGCGTTCGCTCACAATTGATCAAAAGCGCATTCGAATGAGAACTTCAATGAGCAATTTGGCCATGTTTCAAAAGAATCCATCTGAGTTTTTGCGTCGATTTGTGACTATGGATGAAACATGGATTCACCACTACACACCGGAATCTCGTGAAGCATCGAAAGAGTGGCGTTTACCGGATGGAAGTGCACCAAAGCGGTCCAAGACGCAACAATCGGCCGGTAAGGTTATGGCCAGTGTTTTTTGGGATGCACATGGCATAATCTTCATCGATTACCTTGAAAAGGGTAAAACGATAACAGGAGCATATTATGCAGCGTTATTGGATCGATTGAATGATGAAATCAAGAAGAAACGACCGCATTTGCAGAAGAAGAAAATCCTGTTTCACCACGATAATGCACCAGCTCACACATCAACAATCGCACAGGCAAAATTTCACGAATTACGGTACGAATTGCTTCCCCAACCACCGTATTCTCCAGACTTGGCCCCCAGCGACTATTATTTGTTTGGAAACCTGAAAAGATGGTTGTCTGGTAAGCGTTTTGGATCAAATGAAGAAGTGGAATGGGAAACAGATAGCTATTTTGGACGATAAACATCAGACTATTATTTGGAAGGGATAAAAAAGTTGGAAAATCGCTGGACTCGGTGTATCGAGCTAAAAGGAGATTATGTTGAAGAATAAAATCGATTTTCACAAAAAAAAAAAATTTTTCATTCATTTTTTCAGGTCATTATCGGACAGCCTAGTATTGTATGATGAGGACCAGTTTATCCAACATACAGAAAACTCAAAATTGTCGAGAAAGTAAATCAATCACTTGTGGTAGATGCAACGGGAAAAGTACTAGAAAATACACATACATTACTCTTGACACATTATGATTTGTCAAAATCCCAGTATAGTGAATTGTATTTAAATGTCATTTTTGTTTGATGTGTTCCATTTAATTTCAGAAAAAGATTTGAAAATTAACATGGAAATAAAATTGAATCATCAATATTGTTCAAATTTGTTTCTGAAATTGAATGGAACACAACAAACACAAATCATATTTAAATACAAAAATATCTCACAATATTGGGAGTTTGACAAGTCATAATGTGTCAAGAGTAATATACATATGTGTATTTTATTAAAATAAAGCAAGACAATATTAAATGTGATTTGATGAGATTTTTCGGGATATCTTTGTACTAGAATGGATTGGTCTTTCTAGTACTTTTCCCCTTGGGATGGACACCGATGCTAATTTTGCTATTTTTTCTAATTTTTCAATATGGCGGATATAGTAATCTGTCATTTTAATGACTGCTAATTTTGCTATTTGTTGCTAATTTTTGCCGAATTAGTAATTGTGTCCTACCCCATGGTCGACCCCATCCCTGAAATAATGGGAAAATCCCATTTTTTAGAAGGACGATTGGTGCGCCCTCTATATCTCCAAAATGTCATGAAGAAATTAAGTTTCTTTTGCTTGCAGCAATAGAGAAGGGTTCATTCAAATACTGTTTATTTACCTCAAATCCAGATATATTCGGTGCGGAAAAAAATTATATTGTTGGGCAAAACTCAAAGCCGTATAAACTTTGGTAGAAGCGATACACACCAAACATACACACTCACACAATCACACCAATATACACTCTGTCACAGCATCGACTACACACTACAACACCAACGACAGCAAGGACGCTGCCATCTTAATAATACTATATAATTCAGTAGAGATTAGGCATTCAGAGAGAAAAGAATAATAAAACACATAAATTATCTTGCAAAATAGAAACATTCCATAAATATATCAGGTTATCGAACAAACTTAATATGGTTGACAGATGTCAAACCTTTCCAACAGACTGGAAAATTATGTCACTGTCAAATATATATGACAGCTAGAGCCCTCTATTGAAAAGTAACCGAATTAATTCATACTTCCAATAAAAATTATCAAGAGTATCGAAATTAATCAGGAAATAAGAACTAAATTATTATTTCATTTAGGCCGTAGAGCTCATTTTAATTTGCAGAAGAGAACTTTTTCCTTGTTGTTCTTGTTGTTTTTATTGTTATTTTAGTGATGAATGATTAAAAATCTTTTCAAGTCATCATAAATTTACCACAGAATTCCAAATGCTCTATTGAATAGCAAATAAAATAAATTTTAAGATCACATGAAGAAATTTGTTTCACTTTGTACAATGCAAAACCATGAAAACACTTATAGAAATTATAAACGCAAAATCCCAAACAAACTTTTTTTTACTGACTCATTCTAGAGGAAATCAATCGATTTTCCATTCACAAATAAAGAACGAGCACTGAATTTTCAATATTATTTCAACGTTCAGCATTCCATCGAAAATTGAATCGAAAAACTGCAAGATAAGTTTGTTTAATAAACACAGTCAGCTGAATTGAAAATCGGTTTGCGAACGAAATCATCCGGTATTAAGTAATTCATCCGAAATTGCTATCGATAATTAGACATGTGTGCGTTGCAATTTATAGCATATTTATCATGCTGAAAGAACGAAAAAATAAAATGCAGTTCTCAACAATTGTAACAGTATAGGTAACAGTATAATGATATTAATGGTTAAATAGCATAGCATTGTGTATTTACGGAAAATTTCAACCAATCAATGTGACTACAGTCTTTCCCGAACGGAAAATACTACGGGGAAATTTTTTTACTATTAAATCAAACGGAAACAATCCAAATTGCATATCTAAAATTGCACACCCTCCATCATTATTTAACATTCTTCCATTTGCTATATCGCGCAGTATGTGGTGTTTTTGGCGTAAAAGAAAAATTCAACCGTTGAACCGCTCGTTGACGTGATGAATTCGGTAATATTTCATATAGTGTGCTTTTGGTAAATTCAGTTGAAAATATTTACACGAACAAAAAAACAAATAAACAAACCACAAAAACTTTCAGAATAAACTAAACATAAAGAAAATCTGCATAAACATTAACCAAAATCAGTATAAAACGTTTTTTTTTAAAGAACTCTTGATTTAGTTTGTTTTGCATCGTGTTCTGTCTTGTGTTTTCATTCGATCATCAACATGACGACGAATAACCGTTGAATGTGTCTGATGATGTTTTGAGTTTTCTTGTTTTCTTATTGCGTATATTATTGTAATTGTTATTGTCATTGGCATATGCGCCATGCAGCCGAGTCAAATCACATCATTTCAGGTTCATTTACCTTTCTTACCTTGTCGTATTCATTGCTATTGGCGAGTGCTCGTTGTGTTTTTTGTTTTGCGAATTTTATCTATATATTGAGCTTAAAAGGCTTATTCCATCCACAAAAATCTATAAAGAGCATCTATAAGAACAAACTCAACAAATAATTTTCAAATATTCGTTTTCGATCTGTAATGGCCCATCGGTCGCACATTGTTAGATTTTTTTTTATCATATCAATGTTTCATTTTCTTTTTCCTGTTTTTTTCTATTATGAGTGGGAAAGCCTCCTATCTGAAATCCAAAAACATTATATAATAGAATCTTCAAAGTATTTTGCATTATTCTATGCGCATAGCTGCATAAAATCAACCAAATCCATACAAATGATGACTGTTTATTTATAGCTTACTACTGTGTACAAATATGAGTAAGACTTTATTTAGAACTTTTGAATTCTTTATTTATTCTTCTAAATCTAATTCATTCCCCTCAAAATAATTCCCCCGGATGCAATGCACTTATGCCAACGTATTTTCCAGTCTTCGAAACACTTTTGAAATTAGATTTCCAGAATGGCCTTCAGTTCCTTCTGCGATTCGGCTTTTATCTCCTCAATCGTGTCAAAACGGTGTCCTCGAAGCGGTTTCTTGAGTTTAGAGAATAGCCAGAAGTCACATGAAGCTAAATTAGGCGAATACGGTGCTTTGCGGAACGATATTGGTTAAATTTTTACGGAAATGGTCACGAATTACCAATGCAGTGTGAGATGGCGCATTATCGTGATGCAAAAACCAAGTGTTGTCTTGCCATAATTCCGGCCTATTTTTGCGAACAGCTTCACGCAAACGACGCATAACACACAAATAATATTCCTTGTTGACAGTTTGGCCGAGCGGAAGGAATTCATAATGCACCACACCACGATAATCGAAGAAAACTGTCCAAATGACCTTGATTTTTGAACGACTTTGGCGATTTTTTTGGTCTCGGCTCACCTCTGGCACGATATTCGCTCGATTGATCGGTTGTTTCCGGGTCGTAAGCAAGACCCAAATCTCATCTCCCGTAATCATGCGTTTCATCTTGTCCTGATAGTCAGAAAGCATTTTTTCGCAGACTTCCATGCGATAGTATTTTTCGAAAAAATTGAGTGTTTTTGGAACCAATCGAGACTTGACTCTTTTCAGGCACAAAAAGTCTTTCAAAATGGTGTTGACTGACCCATTCGAAATTCCAACAATATCAGCAAGCTCTCTATTAGTCAATCGATGATTTTGCAGCACTAATTCTTTGATTTTGTTGACGTGCAGCTAATCAGTAGATGTTTTCGGTCGTCTTTGATGTGGTTCGTTTTCAACGCGTTCTCGACCTTCTTTGAACAATTTGTGCCAATCAAAAGCACTTGCTCTTGACATTAACTTCTCACCAAAGGCCTTCTGCAACATTCTGAACGTTTCGGCGGCCGATATTTCATTTCGCGCACAAAATTTAATGCTACTTCTTTTTTGAATAATTTCCGACATTATAAAAATCGCAGAAACAACTTTTCTTTGTTCGCACACACGAGCGTAACTACTACACCAATGAGCCAACTGACGTAAAATTTTACACAGATGTCAATAACAGTACTACCAACTTAGAAATAAAAACATTAGTCCAAATCGATAAACCCGGGCGGTTTAAATTGGAAAATCTTACTCATATTTGTACACAGTAGTATAGCTAAGAATACAACAACAAAAACAAAAATACAACTATTGAGCTTACCTCATAATCATTCCAAGCCGACGACGATTTGCCACATCACTGCTAACGCTCATTCTCTCTCTATGTCTCATTTTAATTTGAATAAATAAATGTGTACACAAAGAACGAGAAAGAGAGTGATCATAATTTCAAGTGGAAAATGATTCGATGATAATTCTTGCAGAGATTTTAAGCAATGGTATAGCATGAAAGAATAACGACGATGAGGAAAACGCGAGGTAGCAACAAAAAAAAAAAAAAATTTACAACGAAAGAACAATATAATATATCATTATTATTATTATTATTACGGCACCAAACAGCGTTTCTTCGCCAAAGGTGGTTTATTTAAAATATTATAGATTATATTTACAGTTAATTCAAATATAAAGATAAATGGCAGATTCAAAAATCGTATCGAATCAACAATCCATTGCCAATCCTAATGATTTCGGAGCAAGTCTCTGTGATTGCTGAACTACAAAAATGAATCCAAACAAGATAAACAATCATTTACTATTCGATCAAATTCTTAAACATTGTAGTCAATCTCTTCTTAACCACATCTGAGCTAATATTAAAATCAATTACAAACTCATCCAAAATTTTTTCATTATAATATCTGTTGAAAGTTTCTATTAAGTTTATCAATGGCATATATTTCTGATAACCATGATTCATTGTACCTATTCTCAAAAATTCAATATTTCTAACAGAATGATATGGAACTCTGAATTGAATCCTTTGCAACAGGGTCTCCGAACATATTTCTCCCTTGATCAATTTTAAGATGAACATTACTTGAGCAATACTTCTGCGATTTTCCAAAGTAATCATTTGTAGTAGAAGCAATCTATGTTCATACTTCGGTAGGTGGAATCCATCGCCCCATTTGAATCTTCTCAGAGCATACAGTAAAAATTGTTTTTGAACAGATTCTATTCGTTTCGACTGTCCTATATTGCGTGTATTCCATACTTGAGATCCATATTCTAAAATAGGAACAACGAAACTGAAAAATAATATTTTTATTGTATAAGGGTCATTAAATTCATGTGCAAAACGTTTGATCCAAGCCAGTCTGGATCTAGCTCTAGCTATCATAGATTCAATATGAGCTTTGAAATTAAGTTTCTCGTCCAAAATGACACCAAGATCCTTAATTTGATTAACCCTTTCAATTACTGACTTATAAATACTGTAATTAAAATCAGTCACATTACCAAAGCGATGAAATGTTATCATTTTTGATTTTTTAACATTTAATTTCAATAAATTCAATTCAAAAAAACTAACAACATTATTTAAACTCTCTTGAAGAGTAAGACAGTCATCAATTGAATTTATGTGATGAGAAAGTCTTACATCATCAGCAAATGATAGAATCGTTGATTTACCACTGAATTTGAGAAGATCAGTGATAAATAATACAAACAATGTTGCAGCAATGGGATAACCCTGACCAGTCCCCGAAGTAACATCAATTGGATCAGACTCACAGTTATTGATCTTGACAATTTGCTTTCTACCATTCATATAAGATGCAATCCAATTCAAAAGTTGACAATTCAAGCCCATAATTTGTAATTTATGTATTAACATGTCAACATTTACTGAACATTTTTTTTATATCAACAATATTAAATGCATTCATCGTTCCGAAAATATATTTAACTATGTATAAAAATAGGAACAATGATAACGCTCAAAATTCGATGTGAATATATGACCAAAATTTGTGATAAATAACACATTATACATTCGCCGTCATTTTTAATAAGGAACTATAATGAATACACTTAATCGTGACTGAACATTTGAATGAAGAACACAATGAATTCTAGTATATATTAATATGATAGCTTATCAAGTAACTTGATTGTATGGATGCGTTGATATTTGCATCATGTTTTCAAATATAATTCGATTCGGGAATGTTTTGGATATTCTCAATTCTAAGTGAGACTTTTATGAATTGAGCATTCAGTGTTTTCCCAGTTGGTAATAATTTACCAACGTTTTGTATCTCAGCGACGCAAATATTTTCCATGACTCGTCCTCTGTGTCGTTTTTTCTGTTTCCCTCTCTCTTTCTCTTTATCATTTTCACATTTTCACATTTCATTTGATGCATATAAACAAGGTAAAACGTCATAACGGCAATTGCTCGAAATGAAAATCCGGAAGGATTCGAAATGAAATTAGTGGGCGTGGTATTCATTACGGAAAGCGGAAACTATGTATTTAAACTCATAAATTGGTTATATTTTCTTCTCTCTGTGCATTTTCCATTTCATTGCATTTATGATGTTCGGCTATATTCTAAAGTCGATCCTTTTCTTCTTTTTTCCTCTTGTGTTAAAGGGTGTAACGAACTCAGTGAATTTCTTCCATTGATTTCATTGATTAACTATGCTGCAGTGATCAGGCAAATTGCCTGTGTTGCAGTGTTGATTATGTAGTTTTATGTATGTTATATATGTATATCTCGCAATCATTCAACGTACAGATTATTGCATTTCAAAAATTTAAATTGAAACATTACTAGCTTCTCATAAGATATTATTTTTTATAAATTTACTTTAAAATTTGCTTTAAAATTAACCAATTTTTTTCTCGATTCTTTACAGGTATGTATATTACATTCAATTCGAATATGGCCTTCTTTTTTTTCTAACCGCTCACATCATCTAGTAAGTAAGTATTTTTTTTAACTGAATTTATCATTTTGAAAAAAGTAATGAATTTGAAAAAAAAGTTTGTGAATTATGACGAACTAATGACTGAAGTGAACTTTTCATGAAATTGTGCTTTTACACTCAGAAAAAAATAAAAACGGACAATAAATAATCAAGTTAATATGCTAAATAATATACGCAAAAAGTCAAAAAACACAGTTATAAATTATAACAAGCGTATCCACTTGTAAAGACTTACTTTTATCCCTGCGTTGTTTTTAAAATATTTTATTCGTACACTCTCTTGTCTCATTTCAATATTTTTTTCTTCCTGCCCTTAATTCCATTCCAACTTTGCGCCATCTTGGGAATCGGGCAGTCAAAAATGTGCACAGTGTTAATTGCATGATGATTTGATTTCATTTACAGTCATGGACAAAATTGAGTATACCCCTTATGAAAAAAAATTCTTTGGTTCATTTCATTGCGTTTTTATCGAATTTTTGTTACGACAAGGATTATATTTTTTGTAAAATAATGTATTCTAAATAATACCGAGAGATTTTTGATAAATATTTTTGAATTTTAGGATTTTTATTTAAAAATGTAGAAGTATGGCGTTTTTGCGTTGGACAAAATTGAGTATACTGTGTATTGTTTTAGATTGTTCATTGCGTAGAATGTTTTGTTTTCGTATTGTATCACTTGTCAGCTAACGGTACCGTTATTCTGCATGGTGAACAAGTTGTTTTTAACGTTTCTGTTGCTGCACATTATGAAATTCGATCATTTTATCATTGTGCATTGACATGATGGCGGCGCGAAATGAAATCGCTCTTCAGATCCGAAATTTAATTATTCAGGATCACCAAAACGGTCTGGGTTACGGTAAAATCGCTGAAAAATACTCTGTTTCAAAATCAGCTGTGCAAAAAATATGTAAAAAGTTCGAGAAAACACAACAAATCGGTAATATATCAGGTCGTGGTCGTAAACGTGCGACAACCGAGAGAGAAGATGCGCTTATTATTCGACAAATAAAGAAGAAATCTGACACCACGAGTACAGAAATCAAAGATGAACTCAATTTGAATGTTTCCACAAAAACAATCCGCCGAAGATTGCACGAAAAACAATTTTTTAGCCGTGTATCTATCAGGAAGCCATTAATCACACCAACCAACAAGAAGAAACGTCTGGCGTTCGCCAAAAAATACATCGATAAGCCAAAATCTTTTTGGAAAAACATCATTTGGAGCGATGAAAGTAAGTTTGAATTGGTTGGTAAGAAAAAACGCCGTAAAATTTACCGAAAATGCGGCGAGGCGCTGCTTGACAAGAACACCACGAAAACTGTGAAATATGGCGGCGGCTCCATTATGGTGTGGGGGTGTTTCTCGTGGTTCGGTGTTGGAAATTTGCACAAAATCAATGGTATTATGGATGCTCGATATTATATCCACATTTTGGCACACAATCTCAAAGAATCAGCCCGCAAGATGAATATTGCTGATCAATTTATATTCCAGCAGGACAATGATCCGAAGCATACGGCCGGCGTAACTAAGCGCTTTTTCGAAAATACTGCAATCAATGTTCTCGAATGGCCAGCTCAAAGTGCAGACTTAAACCCAATTGAGAACCTATGGTCCCAACTCGACTCAAAAGTACCACCGAGTGGCCGCACAAATGGCGAAACTTTCTATGAAAGCCTCAAAACTGCATGGAATGAACTCAGTCCAGATTATTTGCAAAATTTGGTTGAAAGCATGCCGAATCGACTTCAAGCTGTGATCAAAGCCAACGGTGGAAACACCAAATATTAGAATTAGACCGAATCCCAAACATTTTTTTGATTTTTCTTTATTTTTCATTCAAATTATTACACAGTATACTCAATTTTGTCCAACGCAAAAACGCCATACTTCCACATTTTTAAATAAAAATCCTAAAATTCAAAAATATTTATCAAAAATCTCTCGGTATTATTTAGAATACATTATTTTACAAAAAATATAATCCTTATCGTAACAAAAATTCGATAAAAACGCAATGAAATGAACCAAAGAATTTTTTTTCATAAGGGGTATACTCAATTTTGTCCATGACTGTATATATATATACTTCAAAGTTATTTTTAATCCAATTTTCATGCTCCGATGGTACTGTTCATAACAATGTGTTCGAGTGAGTATGACTTGAGGCTTACAACGAACTGTAAATAGAAGAAGACCTCTATAAAGTAGAAAAAAATTTAAAGATAAATAGAAACAGGGCGACTGCATTGTTGGCATCGTCCAAAAAAAAAGAAAAAACAAAACAGAAAATTTGAGAGAAAAATGCTGACTTTGTAAATATGTATTTGTGCAAGTAATAATATAAAATCGGAGTTTTTCCTTTTCACATTACCGTGTTCAATTCAATCAAAGAGGACGATACAATTTTCTTGTTGTTATTATTATTGTACATAGATAATTTGGTCGACTTGTTACATGATTTCTCTGTATTTTCGTCCCAATAACATTTTCGACATCACAATGATGGCTGGGGTGCATTGCAGATCATGTATTTGGATATTTTTATCTGGATAATTTATGCAGATATCGTGATTAATGTGTGAACTGTGGCGAAAATCTGATTACTTTCTTCAAAAATTGTTCGGAAAGTATGTTTAGATCACAGCCATAGAATAATTTTTTCAGTTGGGCCACAACAAGAATTCCACCACAGGCAAAGGTTTGGCGCTATCACTACAAACTGATTTTATAAATCAACACTTGATATTAAGCCAACTTAATAGAGTCAGAAAAAGGTAGTCTTAAATAACTCAATGGCTTAATATCAAATTTTGATTTATAAAATCAGTTTGCATTTATAGCGCCAAACAAGTTATACATTTTTAAGTATATTTTTGCCACTGGTGTGGCCAGATGGGACCCTAAGCTAGTGCGCAAACATTGTTTGACAGCGTCAAGTCAGTACAGTGTTTGTTTGCAGTAAAAAAAAACATGAATTCGGAACATTATTATAAGCGTTTTGAAGCATACTTTAAGCATTTACATGGAAAAGTTCCAAAATTATCTATCGCAGCAACTGCAAAATACATGAAGATGTCAAAAGGGTTTGTCAAGAAGTAGTCTCAACAATTTAAACGTGAAAAAAATGTAAATAACCATCCCAACGTGAAGCCAAACCAAACGTCGACGTCACGTTAAGATAAGCGGATTGTCAAAGTTTTCGAGCAAAATCCATGTATTGCGCTTTCTCAAAGCACAGAACGGCTATCGCGTCTTGAAATTGAGGTTTCATGGTCGATATTCCAGAGGAGATTGCAAGCTGCAACCATTCGTTATCGTTCCACAATCAAAAAACCATTGTTGACACCATTGCACATCGAAAAACGCTTGCACTGGGCAACGGAAAACTTAGCGACTGGAGCAAAGTGATATATATAAATGAATCACCTTTTTGGCTGGTGAATAGACTCACTCATGCCTGGTCTACAGTCGAAAAAAGAGTGGTTGTTTGCACTGTAAAACATCCACAGAAAGTTTATGTTTACGGAGCCTTTTGTGAAGCCAACAACAACAACAATCATTTAAAGACCATTAATGCCCTCCAGCGTCTGGTCTGTTCTGTAATGAAAGGATCTTAACAATTCTTCTCAAGCTTACCCTATCGAGAGCCAGGTCATCTGCAGGTCAAATCATTCTTGACAGAATCTAAATATCTTCTTCGCGGTCTACTTCTACCTCTCGGTGCATTCATTTCAGCATTCAAAATCAACTTTGGTTGATACTCATTCAAAAGAGAACTGTTATGAATTATTGTGTTTCATTTAAATTTGGTCGGGTTTTCTATAGTGAAACGCACTATAAAAATTTCACAATATTTTGCCCGATGGAATCACAATAGAAATAAATGAAGCAACACAAAAATCATTTCATTGAAAATACCAGGCACTATGAGCAAAATTGATTTTACACTAATTTACACTAACAACAAGTGTCATCACAGAAAAATTCGCCATCCAATGACTGATTACAGAACTATAATGCTGCTACGTACAAAGTAATGTTTGTGTGTTTGTCTCTTTTAGACGTATTTGTCTCTCTCACACTCATAGGTTGTATAGAAAGTTCTACATCAAGTCACTAGATGGACGTTTTCTTACGATGTAACATTATTCATAGGTCTTGGAAAATACAAAATATAAAAGAACAATCTCACAATTTTCAGCAAATAGATGCGATAAAATGTATGAATTCATAATATTGAGCATTCAATGTGAAAAAAACCCAAAAATGACCATCGACAAATTGCACAAAAATCATCACGCACTATCGTGTTAATCATTTTGTTTCGGTGCTGAGCACATTACACTCAACCATGCTATTTTAAAACTCGGTATTTTCACCTTCTTCCCGTTTCACAGCATATTATTTTATATTAAAAAAAAAACACGAAAAGAAAGGAAAAAAAAAGAATTCATACAGATTTTTATTCATTTACAAGAGGAGTCTATGTTTCTGTCAAAGCACTCACATCTATTATTCTATTGTTTTTGATTTTCTTTCAAGAAATCAAAGTGTTTCTCATCACTTTTGAATTTCAAATTGTAGTTTCATTGTGAATTTTGTAATAAAATTTCGTGAATTTATTGGAGTTTTCTTGAATAATTCTTCCAATTTCATTTAAATTGATATTGTTCATCAGTTTGTTGTTGTAGTTATAATTTAAATGTCACAAGTAAAACCAAATTGTTGTGTAGAAAACCAATGAGTTTTTTGAGCAAGTGATATTGCAATTTATTTTTAAATTGTACATTTTGCAAAAATAAAATATTTGTTGAATGTATGCGGAGTAGAGATAGCAATGATATTATGGTGAAAGACCTTCTTGCTCTCTATGGAGTGATAATCAATTCTGGAGGTGAATTGAGAATGAATCCAAAAAGATTTGACAATTTTAAATGTGCTTGTAAAGTATGCGTGATGAAATTGAGAAAAACTGATTTGAACAATGACTTAATAATAGAAAATAAGTCGTCAATTCATAAGGACACTCAGACAGAATTGATATTTCTGATGTTATGAACAGATTTAATGCATTCAAGAAATCAGCAGATGAAACAATAAGTGCACATAAATTCAATATTATTGTTGAAATAGAGAAGATTCATAATGAAATTGCTGAATTGAAACAGTGTATAAATGCTAAGCAGGAACAACCCTGCACTTCGAGTAGTGAGAATTCATTACAACCAGAATTAGCTAAAAAACCTATTTTCTCAGCATCATATGGAGTTTATTCTTTACATATTTCAAAGTTTTCGAATGATTGTTCAAATTTATAGATTAATCATGGTTGTTCCATATGATCTTGATATTGCAGTTTGATAATCACAGTGACTTGCTTCGAAATCATTAAGAATGGCAATTGATTTTTGAATCGATGCAGTTTTTGAGTAATTTTGAATTTTATAAAAATAAAAATTGTAAATTTTTGAATACTTTCTCTAATTAAATAAACCACCTTTGACGAAGAAACACTGTTTGGTGTCGTAATAATAATGATAATGCACAAACATTAAAGTATATAAGAGAGATTTTAAGTCATAACAAATTGACACTATATGACAATTGTAGTTTGCTTGGAACATACTTTTCAGAACAAAAATAATAAGTGTATCGAATGAATTCAATGCTGAATCAAAACATTGATTTGTAATTATTCAGCGCGCGATCGATGTATAGTTGTCAATATACGAACGTTTTTCGCACTAAATTCAATGGCCTTATTACATATTAAATTGTTATTTTAGTTAAACATGTTCATGATTGATTTGCATGTTTATATATTTGTGTGTGTTTACAATACAAATTTCTAAATTAAATCACATTATTTTTCAGTTGTCGAATCAGTCACGTTTTTTGTTTAACTCTTTAAAATAATTCTTTTATGGGCTGAGGTGAGTTCATTGCCCACTGCCTGTTCACCTACTCAATTAATAATGTTAAAATAATCCAAATAAAGAACAATCGAATAAATAGGTCAATGTCAAAATGGAACTGTTTCATTGAACTTTTTATGATTGGTGTGCGGGATGTTCGATGATGCGTATTGATTCCAAATTTATTACAGACGCTGTCAATTTGCTTTATTGATTTACAAATCGTGAAAATCGAAGGAAAGAAGCAAATATTGTCATCCCTATGGTTTATTTGATGCAATTAGTTCTCTCTCTCTCTCTCTCTCTCTCTCTCTCTTTCTCTTTTGTTTGCACATACGTTGTGTAACGTTCCCGTTTTTTTTCCATTCAACACCATTTTAACGATAGACCCTGCGGTGTATGAAGATTGAAAATAAAAATATCTACGCTGCTGCTGCCATTTTTCCATTTGCAAAGATTGAAATATAAGAAAAAAAATCAAACAAAAATGAAATGGAATTACTGCAAAACTGTGAAATAATTGGCAGAAATAAATAAGTAAAAAATTCAAATGTCGACAAGGAGACTCGGCAATCAAATTGAGTTGAATGAAAAGAATGTCAATGCAAAGCGGCAAACGCGAAATCATATTGAGAATGAAATTTTTTTATTTGAAAAGAAAAAAAAATGGACAAATTCAAATTTTTCCATTCGATCTATATTTATGTATCTGAATAAATATTCTCTGTGTCGTCTTTCTTTCCTCACTTATCGTCCTTATTTTCTTCTTCCTCTCGCCCGACAACACTTCTGTGTTGAATTCAATTGAATTGAATTCATTTTTTCGTGAGAACTCATATTTCAGCTTCTATTGAATGTGAGCGAATACGTGGCAAAACTGAAAAACATATTTCACGTTTGAACTCGTCAAAAAAAAACACCAAAACGAAAAACATTTTCTCGGTTAATAAATAATTTAAATGTCGACAACTTTTTGCATACTAGTTTTTATACATGGCATAAAATACATAGCTGTATAAATATGTTACGTGCAACCAAGAAGAATTTCTTTATATTATACAATCTGGGGCATTCCATTTTGATCACACAATCGTTTTAGTTTTCTTTGTTTTGGTACGATGGCCATTCTTCCAAGTGTTTTTGTTTGTTGATGTCCATATATTCGCTCAAAAGTTTCCTCTGAATTTTTCGGATTGGTGCTTGTTTTCATCTTTTTGGGACATTCTTTTTATTTACAAAAAAGAAAATATGGAAATGCTCCAATTTGTACCTATTCCATTCTTATTATGTATTGCAAATAACCATGGAAATAAGACGGTATCAGCATAAATACTACTCTAGTAAATAGTCCAAAAATACAGAAAATAGGAGTGCAACAACAACAACAACAACAACAATTCATCACCTGATTCACATAGTTTGTGTTCAGATGGCAATCCGTATCATACACTTGAAAGGATGATGAAATTAAGTTCACACTTAATGTGTTCATTTTCACTTGAATGACTTCTTTGATTGAGTTATTCTTTAGCATTCTGTATTGTCGTATGAAAATATGCGCAAATCATGATGCTCCAACTAACATCCCTCGACGGAAGTTCTTTTTTCAATACATCAAGTACAATCATTCGGGTTAAATTTTTTTCACTTTAACTCAACAATTTTCTACAATGAACAATATATTTGAAATTGCAAAATCAAAAATAAAAACAATAAATTTTTTTTCGAAAAATTCGATTGAAATTTCAAAATCAAGTCAAAATTCTTTTCCATATCTATTAATCTAAATATTATAATATTATATGCAAATAGGGATGCTTTGAAAATGGAAAAAACGTACTTATGTTTGGATAGTTTTTCACATGCACTTCAATTCATTTTTCATCCCATTTTTGATTAAACACTCTATTGGAGAAACATTTCAACTTTCATCAAATAAATTATGTGCTTATTAAATTCCTATTTTATTTGATTATAAACAGAAAGAAAAGTTTTTTATCGGTATAAATGTGAAAACCGGTACTATTACTAAATTTTGTACCAGACAATTTTGTGCCGGTACAAAAGTGTTCATTACTGTACCGGTGAAAAAAATGTCCATTAGTACTGACTGGTACGACTAATATATTTTGTACCGGCACATAAATACTGTTACATTTTATTTTTTGTTTATATTTCAATATTGTGCTATTCAAAATACATGTGAAATTTTTATGAATGTTTTGAATTTAGCATAGTTCATTAGCATATAAAAAATACTCAATACGATTGTTTGGTATAAATAAATTGAATTTTTCATGTACAACGGACATAATATTTATTTCCTTTTTCGAACGAACGAACGAAAAAATGAATAATTTTGGATTATCCATTAAGTTATTTTGTTTAATTCGAAGAAAATATTGGAATTTCTGTAAGGTATAGCACTTGCAACACATTTTGTACCGGTACAAAATTTACTAAATAATATCAGTACTGAAATATCTACCGGCACAAAAATATCCATTAGTACCGGTACGACTAGTGTATATTTTATCGGTACATGATTGTATATACAGTACAAATGTTACTGTAGTACCGGTACGACGGCCAAATATTGTGTACCGGGACAAATTTGTACCGATACTGCTTAAAAAATATTGAACCAGTACGCAAAGTTTCAAAGCTGGTACTGGCTAAATTGTAGAAATTGTACCGAAATAATTTATTATTTTTCAACGGTACAAACTTATGCGTACGGTACAAATCTCACCTTAGTACCGGACCGGTTCGAAATTTGTTATGCACACATACATACACAAACTAGTTTTGAAGTGGAATTTGTTTTGTCGAAATAATAGAAAATTATCAGATTTTTCTCTTTGTTTTCTTGTTTTCACCATTTTTATCGTCAAGCAATTTATACAAGTGCGAAATCAAATGAAATTTGGGATCATATGTTGAAATGTGAAAAGATATTAGCGGGAAAAGTGTAGTACACAAATAAAATTGCGTATAATGTGTACTATGTGTCCTATACCTGCAATGTGTTGGTCTCATTGTATATATAGTATATACACACTTTATTAGACAAATAATGTGTTTGACTGTTGAGTCTATTAGACATTTAACAACTAACCTCATCTATCCTTTAAATTCACTTTTTAAAATTTTATTATTGAAAAAAATTTATAATAAAATAAATAGGACGCGAACTGTTCGTGTTCCACTCCATGAACGAACGCGAAATGTTCATGTTCGTGCCCAGCCTTAGTACCGGTACAAATTTTGAATCACTGTACCTTATCGAAATTTGTCTCGATACACGTCCCGGTAAAAGTTTTAGCTTTTATCGGTTGTATTCCATTGATTTTTGGCAACTACTTTCTAGTACTCACTCGCAATTTCATCGAATCTTTCGCCCAATATTTGATAGTCGGCGTTCGTATTTCAACACCGAAAATATATCAGAATTCAATCGAACAGCAAGTTTATGCGAATCACACCATTTTCTCATCGAGCGATGCAATGCAATGTAATATGGGACTATTACATCCTCTGAACATATATATATCGATGAGCATCGCATTTTATTGGAATTCATTGAATCTACCGTTGTTGCTTATTTTTTATTCTTTCCATTCAACCTCTTGCACGATACATACACAACTATGTGACTGCTTGAAAAGTATCGCTCCCCATTTTTCGGTTGTACAAATACGGAATATTGACACTAGTCTCAAGTATATTCAATCAATGGAAGAATTTCTTCTTTTCTTTCATTCTTTCTTTCTCTTTCTCTCTTTCTCTCTTTCTCTCTCTCTCTTTCTCTCTCTCTCTCTTTCTCTATCGCTATTTTTCCCTTCTTTTCATTCTTGTGTATTTGTCATTGATTCAGATGTCAATTTTGTGGCGGAAGCTCAACAACAGCATCTAACCCAACTATCATCTTCATCCATAGAGATTTAGTCGAGTGTAGAGTGAGCAAGTAAGTGATGCGAGAAGAAAGACATCAATGACAACGCAGTTATAGTAAATGAAATGAAAAAATGAAAAATTATTGTGTATTCAGCTATCGTACACCGAAAAATCGTTGAGAATTCAAGTGCAAGGTAATCAAATTGCCTCACCATCGATTGCATTTCGATATTTCTCGGAGAGTTTGTTGAAGATGTCCCTTTACATTGCCATTTTTCTTTCACTCTGGATTATTCACACTTATTATAATTCTCACTTTAGCGATTGTATTAAAATAAGAAAAGAGAGTGAAAGTTGAAGGAAGAGAGCACGGTACAATCAGCTAAACTCATTACTCACATTCAAACAGCTAAATCGATAGTCAGCAAGTGGTAAATGTTAAACCAATCAGATTCCAAATCATTTTCAAAATCATTGGAAAAGTGAAGCAATGAAAAGAAATATCGAAATGTAGAAAGAGAGGAAATATTTCGTCCATTTGAATTTAAATATTTTCTATTTCAAAATGTAATGATGCACTTTTTGACTCCATCAACTCTTCTCTTCTATTCAATTTCTTTCTAAAACTTTCATAAAACGTTTTCTAGGTGAATAATTGTAGAATTGTCGAATTGTTCATTAGTGTATTCAAGTGTTGAAAGTGTGACAATGAAACTATTTGTTCAGCCGGCAGTTGGTTTCGATGACTTTTAGTTTTAACGATAGCACATGAAACGTATGCCAAATGTTTTCTGCTTTTTCATATACAAACCTACACGAGTATACTAATGTGTTTATGTGTTCAATATCATTTGCCTTAAATTACAGTGATAAAATAAATATTATAATTTCTTAATGCATTGGAATGCTTCTCACGCACACAAAAAAATAAATTGGTATTTCAGTTAAATTTAGTGGTGGATATATGATTTACCACATAACTTTGAGATTTTACCACATACAATTCTATATAATTCGACATCCATAGATTGTGGTAAAATATTAAAGTTATGTGGTAAAATAAACAGAAATGTATATTTTGTACTATAAATTACTGTTTTACCACATTCTTTTTTTGTGTGCGTGCAAACATTACATGAAATGATGGATTCATGAATTTTTTCCGCTGTAAGAAAGGAGTTTGGTTCGCCAAAGAAACTGGAATTGGTTCACCACGGTGACCGTAGCGGGTCTGATATGATTCAACTCATGCGAAATGAGTTACAGTCCAAAAATGTAATACTTTTATGTTTTAATTTGACAAAACAACATCGATTTGATTAAATTTGTTCAACGATCATTTGAAACTTGTTTAATATCGAATGGCGGCAGTTATTTGTTTCTTTCTAATCTTCCTTTCTTTCCTTCTTTCTTTCTTTCTTTCTTTTTTTCCTTTTCTTTTACTTTTACTTTACGGAATTTACATACGAAATATAAAGTTGATGGAAACATAACGTTTTGAATATATTCAAGGTAAATTCATGTATTGTACTATATGTAATAAATATAAATTATATGCTTCATTCATTTGTCGACGATATATATATAATTTCCTTTGGATAATTACGTTGATATTCTTTTGGAATTCATACAATTTCATTGAAGATATGTTTATTATTGTTTTTAAAATATTCAAAGAAGCAAAGATGTTGTTTCAATGCAATTTGAAATGAAAGAATGTAATATCCATTATAGACAAAGACTATTATAATGTTTAGGTGTTCAACGAAATTATTTACAAGGTCAACGTTTGCGTTCTAAACGTTGGACGGAAGATAGGTATGACATTCTGTTGTTTAAATGTTAAAAAAAAATAACAAAGTCAACAATGAATGTTGTTCATTGAATCGAAATTTAAGTGATTAATCCATTCAAGTTTAACCTTCATGCTTCCCGAATGTATCTCAGTTGAATAAAATACATACCACTTGGCCAACTGAGATGGAACCGTAGACAGCTAGAAGAAATCATAAAAAGAACAAATAAACAAACAAAATTAATAACAAGATGAAAAGAAAAAAAGCATTGACAACAATTCTATTGTGACATATGTTACATTTTACAGATTCTGTATTGGTTTATTGTGAACATTTCATTGTAAAAATAAATGGCTTTAATTTCAATTCAACCAGATATCTTAATCCAAATTTGTGATTATTAATTTAACGTAGCCTTTGAAAAATATCATTTTTGGTTGTGAAATGAAAATTATCTTTCGAAATATATTGAAATAATTTTCAAAATCTAGGAGCTCCTAGATAAGATTCAGATTAAATTTAAGGAAATTAAAATGCAATTTTTGTTTAATGTATAAACTAGGGCTAGTCACGAACAGTTCGTTTATTGTAAGATAATACGATGAAATAGAATGCTTTAATATATAATCAACGACTTACCTGACCACGAACGGTTCGCATACTGTTCGTGTTGATTCGTGATTTATGATGGTATGTTCGTGTTCGTTCGTGTTCGCGTCTTCACAAACGAACACGAACTGCTCGTGTTCGTGACTAGCCTTTGTATAAACCGAATACGATAAGCAAAAAGTCCCGATGATTATAAATAGCTAATTGTTCAAAGTGCGGTGACTGAAAAAAACCACTTAAAGCATCAATTTAATCGCTGATGTTATAAAAAGGTAATGAATAATCCATTCAAAGTACGATGTATTATTGGGTATGTACATGAAATTTGGCATTACATTAACACCGCATACTCGAAATACCAATCCGACAATTGGCCAAGTTTTGTTAGCACATTTAAACTATAACCACTGAAACATACAATTATGGAAAATTAATTTGATTAATTATCCGTAATATAAATTTGACGTTGGTTTTTGGATAAAGTTTGATGTATTTGTTTACTCATCAATTGTTGTTATTACCAAATTGAAAAAAGAAATCAGTCAAATTGTTTGAAGAAATATTTTTGCCGACTAGCAATGAATAACATTGAATGTTAATTGAATTTAATGATTTTGAAAAAATAAAATTCATTGTGACTTCAACAAATTTTGGTTTCTTAGACAACTTTTATATTGATGTTCTTGTGTGCAATTTGAGATTTTTTTCTTGTACCTTCAGTTGAACTTAGTAAATCAATTCAGTTTTAAATTCGAAATGACATTGAGATATATGCCTGTTGTTTAAACAATCTATTAAAATTCAATGGGAAAACAGAATTAGAAATGAGAAAATACGTGAGGATTTGAATGTGGAGTCGATTGACGAGGTTGCTAGAAAGTCAAGATTGAGATGGTTTGGTCATGTACAGCGTATGAATGAGTTAAGTTTAGCAAAGTTAATTTTGAATGCTGAAGTGAGGTAGAGATAGACCGCGTAAACGTTATTTGAATTCAGTCAAGAACGACTTGAGTGAAAGAGGATATGATTGGAATAGAGAAACTCAAGACCTGGCTCTCGCGAGAACAAGCTGGAGAAGAATTGTTAAAGGGCTACCATTACAAGACAGACCAGACGCTGTAGGGCATTAATAGTCTTTGAATGATTGTTGTTGTTGTTGTTGTTGTTATTACAATTCAGGAAACAGATTTCGTTCCACTTGGGCACCATTTTTCAATTGCATCGTTCTGTATCTCTTTTATCTCTGATAATGAACAAGAAAGAATGTTAAATTATCAAAACAATTCCATTAAAATATGAAAATGTTCCGTAAGAATAAAATTCAGTTTTTTTCGAAGAGTTTTGTTCATTATTGATCTAATAGATTCGATAGAAAAAACTCATGTTTCCATTAAGTCTTTTCGTCCTTTTCATTTTGTTGTAAACCATTCTAAGCTTGGTTTATCTGCTCGATGGACAATTCTTTTTCTCGTTGGGGATGATTTTTGCTATTAAATTTGAATTCTCCACAGCGGAACCAAGAAGAAATATAAAGATAAAAGAAACATAATGAAAAACAAAAATTTGTTTATACAACCAAGCATGTAAACGCATAAATAATTCATGTCTATCAATATTTAGTCTGTGCACTCATACATTAATAAAATGCTATGATCATAATCCAGAAAACCAATTGTTGTTAACTCAAAAAAAAAAAAACAAAAAAACAAAAACGAAGAAATATAGAGTGGCACACAATTTCGACATGATTCAGCTAACAAAGATGACAAGGAGAAAAGTCTATCTAATATAGATTCAAGAAAGCGCCTGTATTCTCAAAGAGAATTCATTTTTATAGATTACACATCAACAAAGCAAAAACATCTAGTAAAAAAATTATGAAAAACATTCAAGTTTTTTCTCATTATGTATTATCAATGTTGGTGGTGTTTACTACGTTCTGTTTTTGAAAAAATATAAGCAATTCCATCATTAAACCATTTAACTTTTTCTTCTGAACTTATGAAGATGCAATTGAAATATCTCATTTTATTTATGAGCCATGCGGAGCCACACAAATATATAACCAATGTTGTGGCCGGAAGAAATTTACAAAAAGGATAGCATATTTACATATTAGATAAGTTCAACAGCTGAAAAAGTATTTTCAAACTGATTAACCCCATTTTGAGTAAATACGCCTTATATATGCAGATAAATCTCCAATACAATTCACATTTGTTAAATTGTATTAATTAATTTCTAATTTGTTGAAAAGATAAGGAAACACATCTCGATATAGAATCAAACTGTTTTTTACTATTCTTGTAGTGAGAACACATTGGCATAATTGATTTAGCATGGTTCACATCAGTTTCCTTCAAATATGAATGTGATATAAATATTATTCCCGAATTGTGGTGAAATTCTTCGGTCCCTTCCACACGTACATCGTTTTTTTCAATCATGAACTATTTGAACCACCAATGAAACGCTATTAAAGTTAAAACTCACTTGCAGAAGAATTCAACTTATTGTGAATTCATCGGTAATGCTGAAATCACTCATTCATTCATTCATTCATTCATTTTCTTGAAATCTTCATGTAAACATTTTATTGTACCCTCGTTGCATTTATCATTCGCACTTATTTTTTTTTGTTCAATTTTTTTGCAATGCCCATCCATTTGTAGTTCAAATTGCTCTTTTGCGCATCGTTTTTTTTCCATTGTTTGTGTCCATTACGGCATGTCTGTTTGTTGATATTGAATCTTTTTTTTAAGTTACTATTAAAAACTTATCCTTCGTGTGAAAGAATATTGAAATTCCAAGTACTCGATGTGCATTAAATGCATTAAAAGCGAAACTAAGACATTATTTTTCGACATACACCAACACACAAATATACTTTCATCCAAACAAGTATGGAAAAGTAAACATGTCTTGAAATGTATGCTCATAGCCAAAACGAATGAGGAAACATGCACAGTAAACAATGTGTTACTATTGACATTTAGGTTTTGTTCTATACCGCCAATTTAGACCCAAAGTACTAAAAAAAGTACTGAAATTCTATTTCATTTTTAAGTATAAAATGCGTTTAAATATTTTAATGGTTTATTAATCAATTATGAAATAGACCTTAAGTACTTTTTTTAGTAATTTGGGTCTAAATTGGCGGTATAGAGCAAAACCTGAATGTCAATAGTAACTCAATGTTTACTGTGTGGCAAGATAAAATGATAATAATGAAGGAAAAAAAGAAAAAACGAGGAAAGACCAAGTTTGAGCATCATGAGTGGCCGTATTGAGAAAAAACATCAATCCCGAAATACACCAAATATGTTGCATGGTGGAGCAAAGCAATAAAATTATCATTGTCGATTCATGCACAAACCATTTACGGCCACATGCATATGAATGTCTCAGCAGCAGCTACAGCAGCAACAACAGTAATATCAGCCTTGGATTTTCTATCCAGTGCCATTCATATTCACATGCATAAAATGCATTCATCCGAATGTACACTATCGAATTGTGTGCCGATGAATACCATTCTGTTAATCGCTCTCGATCGATTCTTTGCTACTATCACACCATAAAATTTTGCACCTGGAATACATAGTCATGTGTGACTGTGCGTGTCTGTTGCGATACAGGGAAATAGTGAAAGAAATAGTGAAAGAAAGAGAGAGAGAGAGAGAGAGAGAACACATGTGCATTTATCACAAGCCGGCTGAACTATGCTGCAGATATAGAATAGAAAATGCTTTGTTTAACATAAAGTTACCATATGTGAGCCTTGCATTGATATTATTGGTGTTCAATTCTTCTCTTAGTCTTTTCGAATATTTTCCACTCACTCTCTTTTATCTTTATTTTCATTTTCTTCCTCTGCTTCTATCGCTATCTCTTTAATGTCCCTACTTCCCCCTTTTCTTCTGTTTCATGGCAATGCTGTCAGGGTTTTTACATGAAAGTGGTGTAGAACATTCTGTTCAAATATTTATGGGAACAAAGTGTTAAGGGTATTGTGAATGACACACGATTTTTGTCTTTTAAAGTTCCCCCAAATCCCAAGTATTTTTAATTCATTCAAACGGCGTTTAAAATCGAAAATCTTGAAATTTAAAAAGAAATGCATTCCAAAATAATACATTTTATTTCGAAATAGCAAAAGTCTTTAAACCTCACGATGTCTCTTCAAAATAATTTCGTACCAACGCAAAAATAATTTTTTGCTTTAGTAATGAATATGTTGTTAAATTTTCACCATTGCAATCTCATATAAAATATAATTTAATAAAGTGACTGTCGTAAAAATTGTTGCAAAATTATATAATTTTGTTTAGACTTCATTGCGATTAGTACATAAATTATATATAATATACATAATATATTTAAAACATAATTTAATAATAATTTTTATTGTATGATGTTTGCACTCTAAACCCATACGAACATGAATAGAAACTTCTTTAAATGACCTATTCAACGTCACCTGGTTAGATTCTTAAAATAATGCTCAAATGTGTACATTAGGGTGTTCCTCTAATCTGAAAGAGAAAAAAGGGGGTGTCTTGAATGTTTTATAGAGAATAAAATTTTGTGTCAAATAATAGTATTCAAACAGGGTTGCGATTAATACTCGCACGTCCCGAAGCAAAAAACTCTTTTCAAAATCGAATAATGCTTACCTGAAACACCCACTAAAGTACTCCTGCGCAGTTCACATCAACCAGATGGAAGAGAATTTGCTGCTACGCTACTAACCCACATAGTCGGGATAGCTTTAATAACTAAAGTTACATTTGTTTTTTTTTTTGTGTTGCTTTTTTGATGATTAGACAGCATGGCTGCTGATTGTACTCAAACATTTCTTCATCACTATCTACGATAGCAACAACAGCGACTTCGTCGGCCTCGGCAATTGCATTCCGGGCTCTGTATCTATTCATTGCATCCGGTATCGGAAGTTCCAGCAATGTCCATAGTCCTGATTAATCAAAACAATGAATCTTATTAAGCAATCATTCAATTACAATTTCAATCAATTAGCCTTACCTTTCAATAGAATGTTCTTAGCAGCCACGACGTCACGGTGCCAAATCACAGAGCATTCGTGATTTAATTCCCAGTTTTTAGAGTAAACTTTTACTTTTGGGTATAAACCATTCGTTTCAACATCAACTCCGTACTCGCGTTCCAATTGTCTGAACAACGATGAATCCGTCTTGCTCACTTTTGACACAATTTTTGATGGCAGCAATGTTCTGGCGTCTGGAATGCTGAAGGAAAAAAATATTCAATTGATAAAATCTCCAAAATCATATTTGATTAATTTTATTTAAAAGAAATTACCATCGGCATCTCTTGAATCTCGCCGCTTTGTTCTGGTTTTGGAAACGATTCAAACACCTAGCATCTGTTTGAGATGATCCCCATTCGTCCGTCATTTGTATGAAACAATCCCTGTGCTTCTTTATTGCTCTCAATGACAAACGAACTCCTGGACACCGAACATGTTTTTTGATGCTTATTGGGCTATCAGGTGGTATTTCTCCATCAGCACCAAAAAAAAAACAATGTTGGCTTCTTTTTTGTCACCATGTTCATCCATTTGTCGACAACACTGCTGCTTTTGATATGTTTTTCCAGAGCGAGCCGAGTGTATTTGGCTGTCGAATAAGCGCATATTCCATTCTTCATCATCTTGACACGATGCTTGATGTAACTCAGCCAATGTGGCCCCTTTGGCGACGGCATCACTGGATATAGATCACGGTTTTCTCGATCTCGGCGCTCCTCTTCCACAAATTCTCTCGTCCATCGATTGGCCTTTGCGTTGCGTACTTTTTGGCCCGTCTGCCAGTGGAACTGTTTGCTTGACATAGTGAAATTGTACTGGAGAAAAGTAAAGAAAAATATTAGTTATCGAATTTTGGCACTTATACAGTGTATTTTGCATTAAAATAAAATCTGTAAATGTTTTCAAAATCATGCCTCACCTCTGTGCCAGTTTTGATATTGTGTGTTACTGAAGTGTTCCAACTGCGCACGCCTGTATCAACGCCAACAAAATTTTTTATTGTGCCATCCGTAACATTCTTAACGATGTGAGAACGATCGATTTCTTTCCTTGCTGGTTTTTTCTTGGCCGAGTACTGCAAAGCCACAGCGATTCCATCGGTGTTTATGGAAAAGTCAAAATTCTTTTTTCGTCGCACAAATCTTCGAATTTTACGCATATAAAACCATTGATTCCAATAATAATCACTATTGAGAATGAAATCTTTTAGCGGAATGATTGTTGTGCTGGTTTTTCCGTTTTTATTCACGCTTTCGACATTCGGCAGCCACTTTTGTGAAGACAAGACCTGGTACATAGATGTGCAATCGATTTTGAAGTGCGTACGTCGAAAACTACACATCGGCACCACCACCAAATTTCGGATTATTCGCCGAAAAGTTGCATTATCAAGCATTTGTCTGCGTTTGGGTTTCCATTTCCCTTTCATCTTTTTCCGCTTTCTTTTCTTTCGACGATGTGGATATTGTTGGCCACGTCAAATTATATTCTTCTATCTCGCGTTGCATAGATAGATACATTGGCATGGCCTTAAACCAATGTTCGTGCTCAGTTGTGAGATCATGCAGATTGATTTCTGGAAACACATTCAGGTCGTTCACCGTGTTATACAAGGTGTTACACCGTACGAGTTTGTGTGGATCGCGATTTGGCACTCTGATGGCTTTTTGTTTTATTATCAAATTCACTACACTGTCGATGTCACTTGGCAAAAATTTCAGCGAGTCATCTTCAACGCTTGTATTCCATTCGAATACTCTCAGTTTCAAATACTGAGTGATGTGTTTCTTTCCATGCGTATGTAAATTTGTGACTACATTGTCCGTATATTGATTCGACAAATGCTTCAGGCCATTACTAAAATCTTTGTTATTGGGCCAATCGATACGATGCTCATCATCCAGACCTTCGACAATTGCTTTGAATTCTGGATCGATACGTTTTAGCTCTGGTCTTGGTCCACGTGGTTTTTTTCCTCGTGGTCTGTACTTTGACTTTTTCGCTTTCGGTGGCTGATTATTTTGCCATAGCACTTGTTGAAAGCAGAGCTTGATCTTTTCTTCTCCACTTTCACCGAAGAATGCGAAATCATTGTTCTCGATGCCTATGTTCATACGCCTTTTGCACTTCAAATAAAAATAGCAATGATCCCAAGACGCAAATTGAAGTGGCTTGCAAGCTCAATTCCGTCATTTTGCCAATCAATGCTTCTCGGTATTGTGGTCGAATGATTGTATTCAGTGCACATTTGACTGTTGTTATCTCATCTTTCGTTTCTCCCTTTCCTGGTATGGATGGCTTGAAACGATTCGCCATTTCCCTATTCAAAAAAATAAAAACAAACACATTCGATTTAGTTTTTAAAAAAATCATTCATCATTCATCATTCATCATTCAGCTTTAGTAATCGATTTTTGCGATCAATTGCACGAAAATAAAGCGACAAAAAAAACGAATGGAAAATTGCACTTTTTTCATATAATTTGAAATTGAAATTTGGTTTAAATCTTGCCTCTCTTCAAAATGATCAGATTAAAAATTGAAAATTTCCACAGTAAATTAAATTAAATAAACATTTCAGACATTGTTGTATCAACAATTAAATTTTGCGGTTTGGTTTTATCAAAACAATTATACACCACTGCCATTATAAAACATGTATCAACATTTCATACATAGAAAGACAATCGTTTCGATTCTACATACAATGAAAGTAAAATTGAGAGACTTGTTCAAAGTATAAATGCGACCAAAAAACGAATGTACGTAAATCATAAATGTAAAACTCTATTGAAAATTCGTATTTAATTCTCAAGTCGAAATCGATTAACAAAATGGAATATTCAATTGATTTATATAAGATTTTCTTAACCATATTAGTTAAATCAGATTTAATAACGGAAAATGTCCACATTTACTGTTTGCTATTCATCGGATTAATTTATTTGTAAAAGAATACAATGACGTGATTGTTAAGTAGCAGAAAATTCAAAAATTGGTATTTATTTTGCTCGAATTTCAATTGAATTTGAAATTAAAATTGTTTAAAATGTGAAACAACTTACGTAAAATAAATGAATCAATTGAGCAAGAAATTACCAAAAAAACAATCACAATGTTCACCAAATGAAGATTTAAATCAAATCTAAATTCACTTTAAATAAATGGTCAAGTCACTTTGAATAAATGCACATTCACTGACACTTTCCTACCACACATCTGATTTGGCCAATTTGTCATCTCCGAATGAGAGAATATGCACATTTTGAATGATAGAAAACCAAATTTGCAAATGTTTATTGCATTTTGAATTCGATGTTATATCAATGTGAGAGTTCATAAACAAATGGTCGCCGGTTATAAAAATTCCACGGCAACCAAACATTTGCAAACGATCACAAAGAATCCATTGATATACACATATTGGCCATGATCACATTGTAAAACACCGTTTTGTCGCAACTAAGAATCTATTGTTTATTGATATTGAAACCATTTCATTGTTTAAATTTCTCTCTATACACTGGGAATTTCCGTTTTTTTTATCCACATTACGTTGTTTCATAATGAAAAAAATCACACTACTTTAAATCACTTTCTCTAACCACAAAATCAAATACGATATGAAATCAAATTGAATGAGATTCACAAATTATTTATGAAAACAAATCTACTGTAAATACTGAACATAGTTGCGAGGTTATGTTTAATACATTTGACATTCGTTTTGAAATGTGCTTCAGAACTGCCAACATTCATAACCAATACAATGTGAACCATTCTAACGGTCCGTTTCTGTATAAGAGGATCAATAATAAAAATCATTTTTTGCTTCGGGAAGTGTGAATATCAATTGCAAAGATTTGTGAATACTACACACAAAAAACATTTGGGGTATGTTCATGATATTCATTGGTGACAATATATGTTTACCACAGTTGTATCTGATTCTACCACATGCAAGTTTTTATAAATATGTGCGCATGTCGAACAGACTTATTGTGAAAAAGTTTTGCTGTCAAACTAATACTATGTCACATTTATTACGTTGCATGTGGTAGAGTCAAATACAACTGTGGTAAACATGTATTGTCACCAATGAATATCATGAACACACCCCAAACGTTTTTTGTGTGTATCAATTGACATAGAATTTTGTACTCTTTAATTCAAGCCACCCCCTTTTTTAATTTTTAGTTCTCGGAAACACCTTAGTGTACATTTTTTTATTGTTATGGTTTAACAAATAAAGAAAAAGAATCTAAAATAACTGAATGACAATTTTACGGTCACTATGTTTTCAACTACAAAATAATACATATAATGAAGCAAATAGATGAATTAGTTGATTTGAAATTGTAAAAGTGTTCGATTCGATTGAATAAATCCACAGGGGAAAGTAGATAGTGAATGTGACAACAGTTGTTCACATATTTAAAATGAACAAATAGAGACTCATGACACTTCCTTAATTGATTGGCCAACTAATAAATGTGTGCATTCACCATAAGGCTCATTTATGAACAACCAAATGAATTTTAAATTTTTTTTCGTCATTGAAATCGCGATTGTTAATCGCTCAAAAACTTTCTATAGCATTTTTACACTCCAGTCGTTTGACTTCAATTCATCAATGAATGTATAGTGTGTTTGTGGGTTTCAGTCAATTCATTTGAATAAAAAAAGCAGCGCTATTTAGCCAAGTACAATGAAAATAGCAACCTAAAAAATCACACGGTAGAGATGTGACCTCAAAGTAAAGTAAGACAATGGACACTCATCATATAGACAGAATCATATATAGACTAAGAGCCACTGAACTAAGGATGTGTTATTTCTACTTTATGGATGATTATTGGTTTGAAAGTTATTTTAAGAATTACTTTAACCATAGAAAATAAAATTTTTAAGTTTCTCACTTATTAAGGTGAAATCTGATTAATTGAAAACTTAATAAAGACAATAGTATTTTTTAATTATGCTTTACGTTTGATTTAGTTCGAATAATATAAACAAGTACATAAATTTCTTAAATTCCAAATATCTGCATGAAATGTTCAATACCGATCAAAATCTGATCGATTAAAACTGTTAAAAAAAACATTAATTTTTCTTTTTGCTTTATGTATGAAATGTAAAATATATTATTTTTTATGTCCAATAAACTTAAATTTTAAATATCTGCATCGAAACATTCATAATTACTAATATCTGAATTCTTATTCTTTCATACAAAATACCTAGCAAAATACTATGAAAACAAAACATAACCTCAAATTTCACAGTATTTTGTATGAAAAAATAAGAATTCAGATATCAATAATTATGAATGTTTCGATGCAGATATTTAAAATTTAAGTTTATTGGACATAAAAAATAATATATTTTACATTTCATACATAAAGCAAAAAGAAAAATTAATGTTTTTTTTTAACAATTTTAATCGATCAGATTTTGATCGGTATTGAACATTTCATGCAGATATTTGGAATGTTAGAAATTTACGTACTATTTTATGTTATTCGAACTAAATCAAACGTAAAGCATAATTAAAAAATACTATAGTTTTTATTATGTTTTCAATTAATCAGATTTCACCTTAATAAGTGAAAAACTTAAAAAATTTCATTTTCTACGGTTAAAGTAATTTTTAAAATAACTTTCAAACCAATTATCATCCATAAAGTAGAAATAACACATCCTTAGTTCAGTGGCTCTTAGTCTAATAGAATTTGTTCGAATTTCATATGTTCCAACGTGTTCCGGACACATTTTTACAGTATTATTTTTTATGTTGCCATTTTTATTGTACTGAGCTGCTGTTTTTAATCAAATGAGTTGACTGGTGTGTTTCAAGCAGTTCTGGAAAAAATAGCATTAAAAAAGTAGATAAAGTATGTTTTATTCTATTGCATTTTGTACAACTGAGAAAATTATATTTACATTTTTATTGTGTATGTGTTTTGGTGGGCGCATGCCATTATCAATAATAACAGCTGTAGAAATATTGATCAATACGAAAATTAAGATTGAGAAAATATAAGAGATGCGAAAGAAACAATCACAACAACGGAAATGGGTATTGAGATGAGAGCAAATATTGATGATAGAAATGTTTGTTGGTTTTATATTTCATGCATTTGTCGGTGCAAACAGAAGCAATTACGGGATGGAGAATTGCGAGAGCCAGTTGAATATTAATATTATTATTATATTATGCTTTTCAAAAATAAACGAATGGAAAATAGGGACGAAGAACAATATCAAATAAACAGTATACAATTTCCGTTGACGTTATTCGTTTCCATAATGTGTCGTGCGCTAACCTCACCAAATCATATTTTTTTATGTTTAATGTTCATTCTTTCATTTTTTTTTTTTTTATTTTCGGTGCTAAAAATTGTACACTCATTACGCACCGATGTCTCTTTCCATTCGTGTCACATTCACACAACTGAAAGCGGCACCATTGACATAATAGAATAAGAGCCACTGAACTAAGGATGTGTTATTTCTACTTTATGGATGATTATTGGTTTCAAAGCTATTTTAAAAATTACTTTAACCATAGAAAATAAATTTTTTTAAGTTTTTCTCTTATTAAGTTGAAATCTGATTAATTGAAAACTTGTTTTACGTTTGATTTTTTTACATTGTCTTACATTTCGAATATCTGCATGAACTGTTGATATCTGCAATACCGATCAAAATCTGATCGATTAAAATTGGTAAAAAAACATTAATTTTTCTTTTTGCTTCATGCATGAAACTTAAAATATATTATTTTTTATGTCCAATAAAGTTGAATTTTAAATATCAGCATCGAAACATTCATAATTACTGATATCCGAATTCTTATTCTTTTATACAAAATACTATGAAAACAAAACATAACCTCAAATTTCATAGTATTTTGTATGAAAGAATAAGAATTCAGAAAAGTTTTTTATGTTAGTCGAACTAAATCAAACGTAAAGCATAATTAAAAAATACTATTGTCTTTATTTAGTTTTCAATTAATCAGATTTCACCTTAATAAGTGAGAAACTTAAAAATTTTATTTTCTATGGTTAAAGTAATTCTTAAAATAACTTTCAAACCAATAATCATCCATAAAGTAGAAATAACACATCCTTAGTTCAGTGGCTCTTAGTCTATAAGCGCGAAATGAACAATTCGGTAAAATATGTATAACCGAATGATGTATGTAATTCAGTTCTCCCTTTTTTCATGTATTATCATGTTTGTCCTCATTTCCATACCCACCATTTGTGCAGAATTGCAATAACGTGTTACACCGCGATGTGAAGTCGCGAGTGAGAGAATATAACCAAATGCAGAAATTACTCCATTGCGACATTGATAACGAAGGTGGCTTCAAATATATACATAAATACATATATGATACACATAAAAAATAATAAATGTGAAATGGTGAAAACACGATGAAATGGTGTAGGATTCTCGACTATTAATAATGTATAGATTTGGTATGAAACCGTGTACCGTGCGCATAATATTCCGAAATGCAGTATTCGCTCAAATTTAATTTTCATCCACAAAATATAAATGATTTGAAGTATACCTTGTCGTTTGCTATAACGAAATAGCACACAACTTAGCAACAAATGTGATTTTAAGTTTACTAGCTTGTTGGATAAGTTGTGTACTTTTCGATTAAAGGATACTACAAACACCAAATTCTCATTATTTTTAGAAAGCCATATATTTTTTAGGATTCCCAACCAAATTTGTTGTGCAAACAATAATAATTTACATAAAAAATTAACAAAAAAGCTTAAAACTTCTTTTTCTGAGGTGCTTCACTGATTAAAAAAAACCTTTATTTTCTTCTTATAATTTTTTTGACAGTGTGTAGGTTGAAGTAGAGAGGAGTGGTCGTTTTGAAAAGCGTCACATTTTCTTTCATTATTCTACTCTAGTTTTTGTAAAATGGTTTGCCAGTTTATCGGTGGTGAAACTTCACTCACTGTATTTCAGTTGGTTTGAAAAATATGCTGTTTTGTATTCATATTTTTATAGCCTGATCGTCTATAGTATTTCAAAAGAGGCTTCTTTCTGGTTTCTCTTATATCGAACATGGAATATGCAAAGTGAGAGGTCTGTATCATTGTCATTTATTTGAAAATCATCAGCGTCAAATGTTATTCGAAGGGAAAAATTGATGCGCAGTGTGTTTTTCGTGTTCCAAATGCGTTTGTTCTAAATGCCTTCATGCATATTTTATATATTTTTCACTTTTTTTTTGTATTTCAAATGATGTAAGATCTCCTGAATATAACTGATTCGTGCGTGGCAATTTTTATTTCGACAATTCGAGGGATATGTCATTCATCTAACAAGTTTATTATGATTGACATTTTTAGCCAAACATCAATTGGAATAAGAAGATAAGCAAATACAAGGCAGAAAGCACACTAACAACAGTAACAACGTAAACTCATAGAAATAAGGGAACAATTGATGTTGAACATGAATCAGACTTATTATTTCACCCAATGAACCACACTAATAATAAAGACCGAAAAAATGTGACTCAAATGAATTAAGAAATATGCAAAATCTAATAGCAGACTACACGGATAGAAGGGACGAAAGGTTTTGAAGGTAATATATTTCTGCACGAAATTTCATGCTCCAAATGACAAGCAATGAAATGAAAAGTAGCCAAGTCATATTTTCTTGTATTCACTTCGTTCATTTGATTGGATTCGAAGCATTCCAAAGAATGGGGGAAGACATGATATTGTAAATCGAGCAACTGAATTGAACTGAAGTAAAAATGTACACAATGGTTGATAATGATGTTTCCGATGCTTCGATGGCAATTACAAAGAAATGGTTCCAGTTCCAGTTTTTCATCGTAAATATTTCATCTTTGTACGTGCTTATCAAGGGAAAATGTCAACAAGTAGGAAGTGATAGCCAGCCATATTCTATTCGTTGATTAGATTCAATTACATAATACCAAGGCCAACCATACTATGCTATTCGCATTCCGATATTCGATAGCAACATGAAGATAACATCATTATATTATTGAATAATATTAGTGAAATGCCTTGAAGCATTCAATATCGTAGTGTCCAATTTCGTTTATAAAATCCTGAATAATATGAAAAAAATAAAGAAATTATATAGATAGATACAATAGGTAAAGAAATGATATAGATTGGCAATACAATTTGAAGTTTTATTGAATAAATGTAAGAGTTTTGTAAACATTTGACTATCAAAGCCATCTAAAATTGGTACTGAGATTTATAGCATCAAAGCAGAATTTTTGGTTTGTATTCTTGTTTTTATCGTTGTGACATATTTGTTTACAACATCGTATGACAGTTTGCTCCATCTTTATTTAGATCTAAAATCTCACTGTAATATGACGAAAATTTCCAACACCACATTGGCCCATTGATAAGATCTCACAAATGTTTGATGCATTGCTGTGATCACTGTCAATATAATAATACCTGTAATCAGATTCAGGCTCTCGACGTAACTTACTTAATAGAGATAAAATAATGTATACAAAATATATGGTGTTAAATCAGTACGCATATTGAGCATGTTACTTTTGTAAAGTTCGATTGGTTAGTGTAAAACGCATTCCATCTATAATAAAATTGGGCACATTTTTGACAGTAGAATTGCAAACCAATTACTAACACATGACTCAAAAAGTTTCCGGACTAACAAAGAAAAACACAATATTTTGGCGAAATTCGATTTTATTCATCAACATAATTTCCATCTAAGACAATACAATCGGTCCAACGCTTCTCTAGCTTCTCGATACCTTTTTTGTAGAAGTCTTGATTTTTCCCCTCAAAATGAGCTTCAGTTGCGGCAATTACTTCCTCGTTGCTGGTAAATTTTTTTCCCTGGAGCATCCTTTTGAGATCAGCAAAGAGCCAGTAGTCGCTGGGGGCTAGATCTGGAGAATACGGTGGGTGCGGAAGCAATTCGAAGCGCAATTCATGAAATTTGACCATCGTTTTCATCGACTTATGACACGGTGCATTGTCTTGGTGAAACAGCGGTTTTTTCTTCTCCATATGGGGCCGTTTTTTCTTTATTTCTTCGGCCAATCGATCCAATAATGCTATGTAGTAATCACTATTGATCGTTCTTCCTTCTTCAAGGTAGTATATGAACAAAATACCGTGAGCATCCCAAAAAACTGAGGCCATTACCTTGCCAGCCGACTGTTGTGTCTTTGAACGCTTTGGTCGGCTTTCACCGGCTGCTATCCACTCAGCTGACTGCCGATTTGACTCCGGAGTATAATGATGGATCCATGTTTCATCCATTGTCACATAACGACGCAAAAATTCGGCTTTGTTGCGGTTAAAAAGCACCAGACAGGCCTCAGAATCGTCGATTCGTTGTTGTTTTTGGTCTGGTGTCAACAAACGCGGCACCCACTTTGCCATGAGCTTTTTCATGCCCAAATGTTCATGCAAAATTGTAAACACGCTGCCTTCGGATAACTTTGAGGCTTCAGCTATTTCCCTCAATTTCAATTTTCGGTCAATCAAAACGATTTTTCGGATTTTTATGATGTTTTGTTCCGTAACAGCCGTATTTGGGCGACCACTACGAGCAGCGTCTTCGACGTCTGTACGACCACGTTTGAATTCATTATACCAATCACAAATGGTCGATTTTCCTGGGGCAGAGTCCAAATAATGTTTATCAAGCCACTGTTTAGCTTCTACCGTATTTTTTCCGGTTAAAAAGCAATGCTTAATTAGCACACGAAATTCTTGTTTTTCCATTTTTAACAAAAACACTGAGGTAGCTTCACTTTGACGTCTCTATACTTGAGAACACGTTTAGCGATTGTCATGAAATTTTGACATATACCTTAGAAAGGTTGGTACTATCGAATAATGAAATGGGTTTCTTAAAAGTGGCGCCCTCTATATGTCAGTCCGGGGACTTTTTGAGTCATGTGTTATTTCTATGCTTTTATTTTATTTTGTTAATGTGCCACCAAAGAATTCGCCGCAAAAACTAAAACAAACTATAATTATGGAGCGCGCATTTTACTTTTCCTTTCTCTCTTATAATTCATCGATGAATATACGAATAAAAAAAACAGAAATTATCCTAATTGAAAAGTAATTGGCATTTGTGCTAGGTAATATTACTACAATGCCGATTGCAATGAAAATGTGCCACCATGCATTGCATGACCAATAAATAGTATTAACACATTCCAATCTGATTTATTTAATAATTGTGGTGTAAGTTAGTTTAGAGTTTGTTTGTGGTTATCAATTTATAGTTGATTATGAAGGTTACCAAATGCATTTTTTGCGAGTTAATTCAACGTTAAATGGATATGAGTGATCAATATTAAATTGATAATAGATTTGAAAGCTACAACAATAATGACAAATTCATGTTAACAACTTCTTCCATTAATGTAGAGCCAAGTTGTGTTCACGTTTTTTTTATAGCTTGGGAAGAATAGAGCAAAGAGTCATACGATTATGGTTATGATCATGAATACAATATGGAATGCTGACCATGAACTTCATTATGCAGAGTTCATGGCAATTTTTTCTTCTCTATGTATACTCCTGCATAAAAAAAAGAAATGTTTATTGAATACATGTGTGATCCCATTGTGAAATGAGGATTTGAAGATCGTTAGGCAGATGGGCAGATGTTAATCGCTCATTTTCTGATTATTTTAAAATGACTTTGACCTGATTACCATGAAACAAGATGTCAGTTGTTTTTCTTTAAGCGTGATGTGTATACGTGTAAATTTGCAAAAGTGGAATAAGTTGAGCATTTGATCATTCAAGAATTCATCCAAAAGCCACGAGCGAACCATTACAATGAACAAACATTATTTTATAAGGTAAATGAATAGAAAAAAAAGAAACAATAGCAATAATGAAAAATACACACAATTTTAGTTCAAACATTCAAGCAAACAAATAATAAAGAGTTGATTTCCTGTAATCCACTTTCAAATACACAAATATATAGGCTTGGTTTTCCATTCCATTCCACTATTGAATTCATTCAAATGGATTTTAATTAAATGAAAGCAATTAAAGTACATCTCGAGTTGATGTCAGTATTTGCAAATTAGCCGATGATTTTACTATTGCTTACGAGCATGTGGCTTATGCTTATGCTTGTACCTGTATCTATGCGATATTGCACTCTTGCAACAGAACTCAGCCAATATTGAATCTGTGTGATGTACAGGAATCGTTTCGATTGTTTATTCTATTAAATGAGTTCAGTAATTAAATTTTCCTCTTCAAATATCATTCGCTTTCTTGCTCTAATTAATCTTTTATTATGTTCAATTAAAATTGGATGGAAGAAGTATAATTATTCAAATTAGAATTGGGCTTATGCCCTTATTATTCTTCAATTCATTTCACTTCACTTTACTTCACTTTTTCGTTCATTTGACTTGATTTGTTTTCATTTTTTTCTTTTTCTTTTTCTTTTCTTTTTCTTTTTCTTGTGTTTATATCTGCACATTGCTCCTTTTTTAACTTTTGCTGCTGCCGAAGATCAATAATTTCGTGCATGCAAACAATTTCAATTTCTCTTAATCATTTTTCTCTTTCCAATTAAATCGCTAGATGCATATGCATCTAATATTTTCTTCTTGCGCACGTTGTGTGCTTCTGATTCCGGTTGTTGTTGTTGATGGTAATGCTTGCATCTGATGTTTTTGTTGTTCATATTGTTATTGTTTTTTTATTATTATTACTGCTTGGTTCAATTACTTCAAAGAGGATTGATGTCTTTGTGTGCAAGCGTTTTGCTTTTTCTTTCATTTGTAATGCAACTACTACTGTCGTTTCGGATACAAATTCTATGTAGCTGTTGCTGTTGTTGTTGTTGTTGTTTTTAATTTTGCACATAAAACGCTAAAGTGATTTCATTTGCGATTTTATCTCATTCAGTGCTCAAGTTCAAGTATATTTTGCAAAATTCTCTTCTCGTACCTTTTACAAAAGTGTACTGTGCAATTGCGATTTTAGGTTGCCTTTCATTCTCTTTATTTTCATTATTCTCAGAGCAATGCTTGTGGCTCTAAATATTAGTTCGCCCATACAATAATCAGCATTCGGAGAATACCGACGAAGAGACGAAGAGAATACGCTCAGTGTATGCGACTTAATGTCGATAAAGCACACTTGTGAATCGGCATTTGAATGCAAAATAAAAAGAAAAACATTACCAAAACAAAAGTTGTTGTTTTTTTCTCCATTGTTTTCAAAATAGCAAATTCACATTTTCACGTTAGTGCCATTATTATAATCAATTATGTGAAATTTATTTCATTTCTTGCTAAAGTCTCATATCTCTTTCTATTTAATTTTTGCCTCATTCTCTGTAGCTGTCAAATATTCAATTGTATTACTGTTGTGATTTGATTTTAATTAAGAAGCCATTCTGCTCGATTGGTTTTCTCACTTCAAAACGATCTAGAAGTAATATTTATTTTGTGTTTTTCAATCGTCTCTGTTGTAAATCAAGTGTGTTTCAAAAAATTTCCATTTTTTCCATTACAAATTCTCATTTACGAATCTAAAACCATGGTGTATTTGAGACAACTCAATTCAAATACTATTTTACGAAAAGGGAAGCTAAAATAGGAAAATTTTTCTGAGTGTGTAGCCAATGAAAAATATGGAAAGTTATCACTTTATTTATTTAATTTTTTGGAAAAATACGATAGTACCCAAATTTGTAAAATAAACAATCCAATCAAACAATTTATTGTTTATTTGTTCTTCAATTTCAAACAAGTTTATATCTACAAAAGAATTGTTAATTCTTCCGCCATTTGCATTGTTTGCACTTTAATAATTTCGATTCATTTGAATGAAAATCGCTTCTACATCATGTTTGGATCTCTCACTCTCTCTCTCTCTCTCTCTCTCTCTCTCTTTCTCTCTTTTCCCCTTTCTCTCTCGATATATAATATCTAACATTGCTTTAGAGCATCCGACATACGCATTACAAAATGGATCTCTTGTTTTACATAAGTTTTCATTGATCAAAAATGCTTGAAAGTTCTGCACACATTGATTCGATTTATTGAATGCATATTTTCGTTCTAAAATAGAATGCATTCAAGTAAGATACGATTAGTGCTAGGTGGAAATTATTTTCTTTGCACTTCGATTTGCATATAGTATGTTAGTTGAAAATCCACAAAATACACTTTTCACATTCAGCATATCACACAAGCCATTGATTCGTGGCTTCAAAAAGTCCTCTCTTCTGTATATACATTTTCGTAGTCGTAGACAATGTCTACAACGTTTTTTATTGAATCTCATCGCAGACGAAGTTTCGCTTCATGGTCAATTTGTAGGTTGTCATAAAACTTGTTTTACAATCTCAACTGCAAACACCAAACCATTGAAACCTCAATAAATCATTGAAAATTGAAAATATTTTCTTTAGATAAAGATATGAAATTTATTTGCATAAGCCTCGAAAATCGATTTTTTATTGTTTTAAAATTGATTTAAATGAATGAAGTAGAGCGAAAGAAGAGAAAATGCCATGTAGAGCGCCGTAATAATCATTTTTTAAATTAGTAATTTGTGTATAAACGGTTTAACTAAAAATCAAATTGAATTTTTCAATTTTTTCCATCTCTTACCTTTCAATTGATAAATCCATCAGTTATTTGGTAGAAAAATACTCGCGTTGCATTTTGAAATGCATCGCTTATATGGCATCATGCTGCTACAATGTGAATATTTTGAATCATATCAAAAAGTATCCTTGGAAACGATGCTATATTGAAAGTTTTGTAGTTTTTCATTTTGAATTTATAATAATAGAAAAAGGTATTGGAAGTGAGAAGAAAAACATTTGGTATTTTAAACAATTGTCACAGCTTACATATCTATAACCAAATTGCAATACGATAATAATAATATTATGATAACCTTAAATTTTACAATGAGTTTCTTGGCAATACACAATTTTAAATCATAGAAAATCCAAACCAGAAATGAAAATCATTGTTTGTGTAAATTATTACCGTGCCAAGTGTGTGGCGTTCTCATCTTAACACAACTAGAGAACGAGAACAAGAACCACATACAATTACATGCATATAGAACAATAACAAAGGCAAATACATACACAGAATGAAGACAAGGATTGCGAATAAATAAGATTTTATTACCAAAACGCTTTAATGTAAACAATACCGAAACGATTTCGTGTATTTTCTTCGGATGAAGTAATATCAACAGGACAAACAAGATGCCTCACTCAAGATGTTTAATAAGAAAATTTATTTGTGTCTGTGCTCTCAGGCAGAATACAATTATAATTTGCAAACAAATTCGAATGAAATTTATTACAGTCGCTTTGATGCACAAGAGCCCACATCTAAAGCCTGTAACCAGCTTATATCTTTCTTAAGTTCACGTGAAAAGTGGAAAATATCCCAGTTTTTATGTTCGTTTTTATTGACATTATTTTGTGTTTTTAATTGGAACTCCCATTTGCTCGTATTTGCTTGTTAAAAAAACTATTGCAAAAAAAGGGATAATTGTTCCATGCTTTTCGCATATGGACTGTTCTCATCAAGTGAATCATTATTTTCATCGACTTTTAAGATTTGTCGTTTATGTGAAATAGAAGGGTGTTAAATTTTACTGTTTTAAATGATACAAAAACAGCAGAACTCACCCAAAATACCCGAATGACGGAGACAAAGATGACAATGACGGGTAGAATGGGCGAAATATTTACTTACTCCTGTATACTGTATACTGTATGTCGTTTATGTTTCATTTTACACATAAATTGAATCTTGTTCCTTACGACCCATTGGTTCGAATCTTGTTCAAATACCGACATGGCCATTGTATGAAGCAATCCTTTTATCAATCGCATATGCCATTTTCGATATATCAATTAGTACCACTTGTTTGATTGGTTGCTGTGATTGTGCAATGAGCACTTGTGTCAAACCGCATCACATTGAACTCACACTAAACTATTAACTAAGCCAAACTTTTTCTATCATCTCTTTTTCACTATTTCTATCTTTCCCTTTCACTCTATCAGTACATATAGTTTGTAATGCACATGTAGCTTTTGCGTTTGACTATATTTGATTTCATTATGAGATTTGTGCAATTTACAGTGTGAAGAGATGGAATTATATGAGAAAATCGTGGAAACGTAGTGTTTTGCTTCTTCATTTTTTTGTTAATCCCTCTCTAGGACAATGATGAAACTTTCTATGCATTTTCTTAACTTTTGCTATTGACATATAATTTTTTGGACATTTTTTGTCTACATTCACACACAGAAAATCTAGTTACGTATCAGCACAGCTGATCAATTTTATACTACTACACGAAGTATATTATTCTTTTCAGATTGAACATGTACATCGTATAATGTGTGAAATTTACAAACACATAACTTTACAAGGTATTTTTCATGTAGTGCAGTATTTGATTTGTTTTTCTTCACTGCTAGATGTTTTGCATGAGTGAATGAAATCCAAACGACTTTATAAACTACCGAATTGCAATAGCAATCGAACGGAATAAATGATTTACAACATGAAAAAAAGGAGAAATGAATGAACAAATGAAAGAAGGAGAAAATGAAAGCAATGGAAAATGTGTGATTAATATAATTGAATTTTGGTTGTGATTGATGAAGTCTCACCATGTAAAGTTTTCTATGTAGTACAACCAGAAACTGCAATTCATTTTCTCAATGGAATGTAAAACTTTTTTGCAAATATTCAAATTCAAATTCATATCGTTACATTCACATATTTGAAAATTAATTCTTTTGCATCGTACTCAGATAGTGTAATTATGGTGTAAAAGAACTATTCTGTTTTATGTTTTCTTTTCTTTTACTTCTTTTAAAATGATCTCGTATGGATGTCAAATAAGTTAGAATTATTACATTGGGTAATAAACGGTTTAGCAAAAAAAAAAAAAAAAAAAATATTTACAAGCATTCACAATGGAATTGAAACACTAGAAAATCGAATAAAAAGAAATGAAGAAGAAAATGTGCAAAACACAATGTGTTTTCCGTTAGTTTTATTGACTGCTGGCTACTGGCTACTGGCACATCGTAAAATCAACAGCAATGCTTCTAATGGTCTAATGAAGATTAATTATTGTGACTATGTGCAAAAAGAATATTGAACAAAATAATGATGATGATGATGATGTTCATGATGGCTCGGAAACTAGAAACGAGAAGGGTATACACAAAAAAAGAGAACTGTCCGATTTAATAGAATCAGCGAACAAAATCCAATCAAAGAAGAGAACAAAAACGTGAAGAAATCAATTTTTTTATGATCACGCGGCTAACTGTATTCTTTTTTTCGTTCGGTATTTGTTAAACGTGAGAATGGTTCTATTGCTCATTTTGTCGAATCACAAGTGGCATTCACAATCTTATGATGTTAAATGCACACACTCACGCTAAAGAAATGACGCACAAAATCTAATTACTTAATAGATGACAAACGTATTCTTGTTCTCGTTTTTTTTTAATTCAGTGGCATTTGCCATATTCAGTTGCTTGTTCGAATTTTTGCGCTGCAATTTGACTCAATGTAACTAAGAGAGAGAGTTTCTGTAAGAGAAAGAAGAAAAGAGAGAATATAAAGCATTCGAACAATTACAAAATACAATGACCAAATATTTTACGGTGAACTAGATTTGATAAAGTTTTTATTCTTTCTCAATTTATAATGTCACATATATTTCATTTGGCGTTTTTATTTATCTTTTATCGAATCTGATAAATTTTAACAATTAGAATGCCATGCAGGATTGCCATTTTGAACAACAACATAAAAATGAAATAAAATAAAGAAATGGAGCGAATAGAGAGAATAGATAGATGGAGAGAGAAATGATAGAGAGGTGAAAAGTGAATAAAATCTGAATGGTGTTTACATGCGTTGCACAAGCTTTGAAATGCACAATCGCACATACTGTGTTTAGATATGCAATCGGATAATGATAACAAAATAACGAGGTCATACGCTGCTACAATGATCTTTGTTGTTGTTTCAATATTTCATTTTCATTTGCCATTGAAAAAGTAGTGACGATTACATTAAATATATATGGATGTCTACATCTGGCCACAATTGTCCACATTATTTAGTTATTCAGGAAAAAATCAAGCAAATTATCAAAAGAAGTAAGTATAATCAGGGCATCTTCCCTAGCATACAGTTTTGCACTGTGCGGTTGAACCATACATCATTTGCATTTGCATATATGTTTGCTTGTATATGTGTCTTTGCATATTTGAATGGTGTCGAGGTGTTTTGGAATGTATTATCTATGGTTTTAAGTCCAATATGAAGCGCATGTTATGTGGCTTGTGTTCACAGTCTGGTCAAATGGGTTTTTTTGCTCTGATACAATGCAATGACGATGAACAGCAATAGTAGATTGAAAATGAAAAATGCATATATATTCAACTGTGAAAAAAGATGTTGTTTTATTCGAATTTATTCTTTCACATAATGCCACAATGTTTTCCAATTATTTCATTTGATTGCGCAAGAATTTCACAGCATATTATCATTTGCATCGAGTGTGATATTATGATGGATGATATATTAATAAATGCAGCTATTCGCTAATATTTGATGAATGAAATGTTTGCAGTCTTCCGTTACGTTCAATTTACTGCATAATGTCATCTTGTTTAATTCACCAAAACATTTTAAATTACAATTTTTAATATAACTTAATTAACATGAAGCCCTAAATTAAATATTCGTTGTGACAGAAATTGAGACACCAACCAGAATTATAATAATTTTTTTCAATTTTTTATGGAAAAATGATGAAATTCATTGAATTGTTTCAAATTCAAGTTCAAAAAATATGTTAGTAAATATATAAAGCTAAATAGTTTAAGCAATCGTACACATGACGGACGCAAATGCAATATTACATTTTGACCGTGACACAAAATATAAAATTCCATTACTTGCTACTACTGCTAAAGTTGCCGTTGCCGTTTTTGCTCCTCTCTATACTCTATTGACAAATAAATCAAATAAATAACATTTTTATTGCAAGTAAACACATTGGAACATTGTACAATGATCGACGGTCCGATATCATTTCAGATTCAGTTTGATATTTTTTTTACGTGAAAATTGAACGCAGTCACACACGACACATTACACACACACACACACACACACACACACACACACACACAACACACACACACACACACACACACACACACACACACACACAACAAAATTACAATACACAGAGAAACGTTCAAATAGATTCATGCCGCGTATCATGATTTGTATGATGTAAAAATGCGTAGTTTCGTACAAAAGTAGCTCAAAGAATTCGACAATCTGTACACAATTATTACGGTAATCGGCTGTTGGCATTGTCAGTACTTGATGGCAGTGCATTTCGAATGCGTAAATATTCAATGTTGACATTGTTATTATTTCTTTTGCGTACAAATCGCTACATTTTTTGGCACGGTCCATACGAATTTGTCAGTTCCATTCCAAGTAGCCACTTTTTCAACGAGCATGAACACACCAAAACAACAACTTCAAATTGGTTTTGCTTTTTTTCAGTCAAAACAGAAACATGGGATTTTCCGTTTTTTTTCTTCACATCTATTCGTTCAGTCTTTAAATCAACACAAATTTAAAAATAAACCAAAGGTAATGAAACTGAGGAGAACTAATAAATTACAACGGAAGAACATATTTATAAGATATTTGGAAGATAAGAACGATTTGAACGAAATGATTATGATTGGAATGGGGAAACCCAAGACCTGGCTCTCGATAGGGTTTGCTGGAAAAGAATTGTTAAGGGGCTGCCATTACAAAACAGACCAGATGCTGAAGGGCAATAATGGTCTTTAAATGATTGTTGTTGTTGTTTTGTTGGAAGAAGATATTACTTCCAATGAAAATAAAATTGTACAGTTTTTCCACAGTTGAGTGGTTTTTGGTCAATGAAAATTTTATATTAATCACAGTTGAACAGAAAGCAAAATAAATCATGAATTAATAATATTAAATTGTAGGTAAAATAAGCTAAAAAATCATGAATGTTTTATAACTTGTCGCAATGATCAATAAATGAAATGCAAATATTCTTGATTCACTATTATTATTTGATTATTCTTTATAAGAAAAACAAATTTTTATCGTTTGTTTTTCGATGTAGTATATCGTTGCGGTTTCATTTTGATTAATCGACAATTTTCTGAGCATTCATTTGTTTACATTGAATGAACTTGCTACGTAAGTGAGTTCAAAGAATGACAAATTATATTAACAATAACACAACGCACGAAACGAGATCATTGCAATGGAAACATGTTTATTGATTGTAGTGTGTAGACAAATTGAGAAAATGAGAATAAAACAGACACAAACAAATAGAAACAAATGCGACATGTGACGGCAGTTGATGAAAATTACACAAAAATATCTATCTGTAGATGATTTTCCAAAGTCAGTTATAAATTGACCTTAAATCTCTATCTCTATCTCTACTGAATTCCTATTAGTCTGTTTTATTTGAAGTGTTCTGCGTTTATTAAATGATTTTATATTCTTAGGTGAGTTATAGTATAATCAAAAATATGTTGTTTCAATACTGTTTTATATTATTAATTTCCAAATGAAATGTAAAAAAGTATATTGTGAAAAAGGATGTTTGACCACGGGTGACCGTAAAGCAATGAAAAAAGAATATTCTGTAAACCATATTTTTGATTTGATTTTGTTGAAAAATTGAATAAACTACACTTCGCATTTCAATCCCAGTTTCAACAGAAAATGGAATAATATGCAGAATAATATAGGGTGTGTCCATTAATTTTGATCTTCAAATAAATTTATTTCAAAACTAAATGAATTAGTGCATTAACCAATGTATTTCCCATCGTTAGCTATGACTTCGCGCCATCTTTCAGTAAGTTTGTAGATTCCGCGTAGAAAGAATTCCTTATCTTTTGAAGCTATCCAGATTTCGATGCATTTTCGCACTTTTTCAACATTTCAAAAGCGTACGTATCGAAACAGATGGTAATCAGAAGGCGCAAGATCTGGTGAGTAAGCAGGTTGATCAAGCTGATCCCATCCGAACTTCTCCACCTTGTTTTGAAAGGTGTTTGCACGATGTGGCCTGGTATTGTCGTCATGAAATAAAACTTTGTACTATTTTTTCACTATTGCTGGTCGTTTTTCGTTCAATGCACGAGCTAAATTCCCTAATTGCGTCGGTAGCGATTCGCTGTTATTGTTTCATTCGTTTCACTGAGTACTCCCAATAGCACCTCATAATACACGACTCCTTTCTGATCCCACCAAATGCCCAGCATTACCTTCTGGCAATGAATCTCTCGTTTTGATTGCGATGGTGATGGTTGGCCTGGATCAACATATGCTGCTACGTTTACGGTTGTCGTAATAGACCCATTTTTCATCGCCAGTAACAATGTTTGCTTCAGATGGAGCTTGACTACCATAAGTATCTGAAAGCATTCGATGAGTTTCAGCAGTCGAATAGAAAAAAGAATGACCCCTCGAAAAAACAACTTATCACGATCTATTTTGAATTGATTTGAAAACAATGATGCAATATGAAAAATTATTGTCTCTGCCTTGAATTAGATTGACAAATGTGACAGCTACAAATTGCAAATGGAATAACTTGTCAAGCTACACTCAATGTGAAATAGTGACATCTAGTTGTCAGCGATCAAAATTAATGGACACACCCTTTACACAACCAAAATGAACATAAGAGCGAACCATTTGAATGATGTGTTAATTTCAGTATCAATTTTTTTGTGTACCAAACGTAATTCAGAGAGAGAGAGAGAGAGAGAGAGAGAGAGAGAGGAGTTGGTCGTATCAATTTATTCACATTCTTAGCATCGGTAATTCATTATATTTTTGGTACGTTATGTTGTTAATACTTCATATATTCACATTTTGAAAAAAAAATCTATTTTTTTCAGCGAATAAATTTGCCAGTCATAATTGCGAAATGCAAGAGAAGAGAATAAAAAAAATATGCGACACTATGCATATATTAACGTATGCATATGGTGCTTGCTGGTTCGCTATTTTGTTTTGTTTTTCATTCATCTATTATACTACTGAAATTGGCTTAAAAAATGGCATGATAAAATATTGCAAAATATTTTAGCGGTTCCGTGTGCATGTCTGGATTCATGCTGGTTATACGCATGTATAAGTATATATGGATATAGAGAGAAATAGCGAAATGCACATAAATATAAATGGAAAAAATGTGTGGCCAAAAACTTTGACTATTATTCTGGTTTGGCTCATAAAACACGTGAAACTATAAAGGTTCGAATGATGCAAAATGTATGGCCCCAAAAACTTGAACATTTACCAAAATCAAAATCAACATTTTACTACGCCGAAGCGGTTGTTATAATCATCGCTTCTGTTGCAAACTACTAACAATGTGAAAAAGGCAACGCTTAAGAAAAAAAAGCCAACAAGCACAATATTTAATTCGAATTTTGGCCTATATTATCTCTATCTTTAATAAATTTGAGATGCATGCTCATTCATTCTCATTCATTCTCATTTCTTGTCGCAACCTTTTTAAGTTAAACAAAGTTCCATGTTCATTTTTTGAAGAAAGATTACAGTTTGAACGATTCAGTTCCAAATACACTAAATACTTTTTCTAAATACGAATAACTCATATATTTGGAAGTGTATGGAATTACTACTTGATGTCAAGTGGCTATTCTACATAATAAGAATAACCACTAGTATTGAAATGAACATGAAACATTTGATCATCAGAGCCATCTAAAATCGGTGCTGAGATTTATTGGATCAAGAAAGCAGAATTGTTGCTTTGTTTTATTGTTTTTATCGTTGTGACATATTTGTTTACAATAGCGTATGACAGTTTGTTCCATCTATATTTAGATCGAAAATCTCACTTTAATATGCCGAAAATTTTCAACACCACACTTACAAATCAAAATCGAAATGGTCAAGTCATAAATAAATTAAATCAACAGAATGCTTATTCAAAGAGAAAAAAATTTAATCAACAGAGATAAAAACTTTTTTTAATCGCATGCAGATTGTGTGTTAAGTGGATTCCGAGTGTAAGTAAATGTTCAAATTGCTACCACGGAAAGCGATTATAATTATCTTAGACATTAAATGAAAATACAGCAATTTCAAATGGTCGAAGCAACATGAACAATAGTATCTGAAGAGTTTTCGATTGGCATGAATTCAATATAAATAGTTATATTCGTTTGGAACTTTCATCCGTGACCGCTACACTCGTTCTCCTTCATTTACATTAAATCTCATTGAAAGCCATTGATGCACCAAATTATTGCAACTTGGATAATTTGTCGAATTTTCATTTAAATATCTAGTTAAATATCAAGTGTTCCATGTGTTTATTCGGATTTTAATTATTATGACATTCAAATAACTTTGTAATATACGCTTCGTTGACCATTCGTGAATACAAAGTGAGGAATTTTGAATGAATAAATCATAGCATTTCCGTGAATAAATGAACATGCAAATCAAATGTATTTACTCCTTGAAACCAACATATCTTCATATTAAGTGGGTTTTTATTTAATCGTGCTAATTATGCTAAGGGTGTGAATGGGTAAAATTTATCAAGGACTTAGAAGAAGCAGGGCAACAGAGGAATAAAGTTTTCTGGTCGAAGGTCAAGAATATACGTAATGGTGGTAAGAAACAGGCGCCGGAAGCAGTATTGAATAAGGCAGGGGAGTTAGTGATTAGTAGAAAAAATGTGTTAAAACGATGAAGAGAATATTTTGAGGAACTTTTGAATGTTGAAAATAGAACGGATTTGTATGTTAACGCGAATGAAAGTGTGAATGGAATCGGAGTGGAAAAGATAAGCATGGCAGAGATAGAGCTGGCGGTTGGAAAACTAGGTTGGGGCAAGGCTTAGGTGGCTCACGCCATCTGAATAAAGTTGCAAATTCCATCCGTTGAGATGGCGTTGTATAGACAGAGTTCTCACCTAAATATACAGAAGTGTATATGAATGTAATTAGACTTTGGAAATGAATATTTGATGCGTTTTCACGAAAAAGAATTTTTGTAGTGGTGAAAAGAATTCTGTTTCAGATTCACAAATAAGAATCACTAATACATAAACACTGACAGTTATTTCTATGTGTGTAGGTATTCGTTGGTTTCATCGTTTGTTTAATCAGTTGTGCAGCAAAATGTCAAAGTGTTTACTACGCGCTTTTTACGTGCCCGTAACATTTCGCGCTAAGCATGTTTGTGGTTATGTCAATCTCTCATCTTTGCTTCATACTGTTCGCAGTGTTTGAGCCGAAATATTAAAAAATTTGCAAGATTATGGAACAGTTTTATAGTTAAATTAAAAGAAAAATTATTTTCGTTTCAATATGTTGAAAAGATTATTGTTTGGTCTCATTAAACAATCCAACGTACCTATTGTTAGTGGTTTTTATGTATTTCGTTTTCATGAGTCAAATAACCGAGCAAATAACACGACGCTTTGTGTTGTCATTGGTTTTTATTTGTTTTAGTTTCATGAGTCGAATGTTAATGAAACAAAAATAAAAAATTTACATCATTTTGCGTATGATTTCGGGTGTGTCGCGTAGGGATCAATGGGAGAACAGAATTAGAAATGTGAAAATACGTGAGGATTGAATGTGGAGTCGATTGACGATGTTGCTAGAAAGTCAAGATTTAGATGTTTTGGTCATGTGCAGCGTATGAATGAGTTAAGTTTAGCAAAGTTAATTCTGAATGTGAACTCTTTTGTGTTCGAAAGCATATGTGAGAGGCTTGCAGGGCATAACTGCACCACAATAGAATGTTCGGCAACACATTTTTGCGGATTGAAGTATTTGTTAACAACAATCCAAGCGTTAAGGTGATTAATTAAAGTGTTGTGCTCAAATCAATTACTTCGTTATGCACATACACTGGACCAACAGTTTAAAGTGCTTATCCGAGACATTCCGCGGTTCAAACATCGACTAAGTATTCAATTCTTTTTTTACCAATGAATACGTTCAATGAATAGAACAGATTTTGAATTCGAACTCACGTCCCCATGCTTGCAAGCCTGGCATGCTAACCAATAGTCTACAGCTGGGTCAATGAATAAATTAAATAAAATAAAATCAAACAAATCAATTTTAGAGAAATGTTTAATTTGAAGTGAACCCCTTGTCAATGGGGTAGGTTGAGTCCCTTGTCGCTTAAGTAAAAGCACAATAGTTTCAGTGTAAGCACAATAAAGAATATTTGAACAAATTAGTAAAAATGATAAATTCCTCATAGTTTTCTCCTAGGTCCTCTCAAGAAATACCGTGAGTAATTGAAGTGGCTGAATGTATTTTTGTCACGATTTCTAATATATATTATTTTCCTTTTTTGAAACAGCTCACCATCCGAACGTCCAGGAAAAGGTTGTTGTGGTCAATGGTTCGCTGGTCCTCCGCTGCGCGCAGTAATTGCTGTTGTTGCTCTTGGTAAGTTCTTTGTTTGGATTTTTCAAATGTAAAAAAATTGGAATTATTTAAATTAAATAAAACCAATATTTGCTTATAATTTTAGGTGGCGTTGCTTGTGCGTTAGGTGGAGCTGCTCTCGGAGCGACTGGTTTGGCCGGTCCACCAACATCACATTTAACAGCTGCTCTTCTAATGATTGGTAAGTAAAATACTTTTTAATACAATTTAACTGACATTCATATTCGAACGTTGAGTTTGTTCGATTCTCACGATTTGCACACACACACAATAAGAACAACAATTGTTGAAATAACAGTCAAACGGCACGATTATTTGTTCGAGAATAAAAAGCGCGGCATATATGTTTCAGATTTGCACGATTGATCTTAATCTTGCGATTCAATTTCAAAAAAGCTGCGTTTTTTTCTATAAATCAAACGTCATTGATATCATTCAGATGTGGCTTTCGTGCGTGTGTGTGTGCGTGTGAGTGCGTGTGTGTGTGCGTGTGGTGCTTTGGAGCACCAATTAGAAGACATGGGAAAGATTGATCTAGAAAATATTTGATTGGCGAATAACGACAATTAAGTTTGGTCATGACATTATTTGGTTCGCGCAGATAGAGATCTCATTCGATATATCAATCGTTTATGTTGCGTGAAGAGGACATTTTAGTCCTTTAGTCAGCAACAGTATGTACACACATAGAAATAAGTGTCAGTGTTTATGTATTAGTGATTCTTATTTGTGAATCTGAAACAGAATTCTTTTCACCACTACAAAAATTCTTTTTCGTGAAAACGAATTTTGGTTATGTTGTGTAAAAAATCAGCACGTAATTTTATATCTGAACTGTCACCCATATATATTTGACACAACATAACCAAAATTCGTTTTCACGAAAAAGAATTTTTGTAGTGGTGAAAAGAATTCTGTTTCAGATTCACAAATAAGAATCACTAATACATAAACACTGACACTTATTTCTATGTGTGTAGTATATAAGCGTTGAAATATTTATGTTTCAGTTTGTTTTCACTACGATGAATTTGACTGGATGGTTATTGTGCGGTTAAATGTTTGCGTGTTGCATTTTTTATTTTATTCATCCATCGCAAAATTTTTCATGCGCGCATACTATCTCTTATACATATTCTTTTTTTTCAAATTGGTTTTTCTTTGCTTCTTCTGATGGAGAAGTGCCATTGTCAGTGGCAACTTAATGCAAGGTGCACAGTGCAAAAAACACAATACCTGTACTATAATACTATAATATGGTTTAATTGTAAAGACTGTTACATTGTTGCCGCAAATAACAATACAATGGTTTTGCCAGTCTTTATTCACCGTTATGCTAGTCTTTCGCAATTCGCGTTTGCAATGAAATGTGCGAAATCAAAAATGACTCGGTTACAGTCTTTCAGCCAAATAACAAATATTATATGTTATGTTGCTTACATACTAATGCTCATACACAAAACCGACAAATTGGATACGAACAAAGAGTGCAGATATTCTGTAAAAACCTTCATAGAAAATATAATAACCGATTCACCATTTATGTAACCAATTCACAAAAGTGATTATAGAATGAAGTTTAATTGAAACACTGTTGCTGTGTGGCATTTGTTTTACCATTCAATGAAATTTTCACTAAATGCCATGCAGCCTATGCTTCTTTTCATTAGAGATATAAACTTTTTGTGTTTTATATCAAAGTTTTTGATTTTCTTCATCGTTTGGATGCTGAATAAGAACCACGTTTGCAATGTAATACCAATTTCTCTATCATGGCATGGAATTGACAATGGAAATGACAAAGGTTAAAATTGGTTCAAAAACGAATGAATGAATTATAAATTTGTAATGACACTTTCATGTTGATTTGTTGATAAATGCTTCAATAATTCGTATTTCGAATTGTTTAGATGAAAAATCAAAATTTAATTTTTTTTTTGTAGCAATATGTTGAACATAGAAAGTTATCAGCATATACATTGAATTTTAATTTGAATCGTGAATAAATGTTATACAATTGAAAATGACATTATTTCATTTCATAAATTTTGTGGTTTTATTTTGGTCTTGCATTCTAAATAGATAAATACCACTCTAATAAACTTGTTTTGCATCAATTAAATTAACCTATCTTTTGGACTTTTTTTTAAATGGAACTTGAAGTCATTATACCTTTTTAAAAAAACGTACATTTAATTGTATCGAGTGTTGTTTAAAAATTTCCAAAAATAATGAACAATTTATTTGATAATTCTAATCATAATTATCATTTAATTGAATTGAATTGAATGAAGTCCTATAAAAAAACAAAACCACGACGCATGTTGCAACCAACAATTTCGAATTAATTGAAATTCACTTGATTGAAATCAAGACAAGTATGTGCAAGTGGCAAATAAAATCAGAGTTTAAAATTTCCATTATATTCTGATGACAGCATTCTTGTAAATAATTAAGAAAAAGCACAACAACATTGAATGTGGTTAATGTAAATTTGGCTTATTAATACCAACATGTCAATGGCATTGTTACATATAGCGTACACGTACACGTACACAACAACGCAAAACAAAGGGAATTGAAAATATTTTTTATTTAGTTATCCCCATTAAATCTCATCTAAACAAGTCAGATTTATATGCTTTTTGAATTATTGAAAAATGTTATAAAATCAATTACAATGGAACTACTCAAGATGTAGAATGAAAAGTTAGGCCACACGTTGGCGAATTCACTCGTTATAATTCACTCGATGATGTTAAAATATCAGATATTATTTTCATTGAAATACCAATTATACGGAATTAGTTGATCAATGGATCAATCGATCGATCGATCGATCGATCGATCGAATAAATAATTTTAAGGTGTCTTTCAACGCATTTAAAATTAACCTATGTGAAATGACTTGAAACCTCATAAACACATGTAAAAAATCATCAATCTCTTGTTTAGGCCTTGTATCCAAAAATAATGGAAAGAATCAACAAAACGGGAAAAAAATATATACGCAGAACAAAAAATACGAATTTCTATTCATTCATTCTTCAATGATCAGACGAAATTCAATGCATTTAATTCAAAAACATTGAATGTAATGCCGTTACAACCAGAGAACACTTCTCTTTCGTTTGTTTTATCATTAATTTGATTTCTTTTTCTCCATCTTAACGATGGTTTTTCAATACAATTCATTACAAGTTGAAGAAAGAATATTTTATGTGTGTTCACGTTGGCATTCTAGAATCATGAGATATATATATAACCTTAACTCTATTATGACAGTGAAATTGGTCGTACTTATAGCATGTAAGCCATTCAAGCAATGAATGAATGAGTAAGGAAGACAGAAGAGAAACAAGTGTATAGCATAGCTAATTGTAAATACGTAATACGCTAGTGATGAAGTAAAATTAAATTGTCATCGCTTAAAACACAAAATCGCTCAATTCTGAATGAATAATGACTGTTTAATGTTTTAAAATCGCATCGTTTATTTTTCATTTGTTCGACTTGCTAATGACACAAGGTGCGAAATATTTGAAACTATGTGTTTTACTACGTTTTTTGTTCTCTTCTCCTTCATTATTTCGTTTCATTGTGATTCAAGCATAATCAATGTTTTTCAATGTTTCTTCAACTCTAATGGAAGCTGTAGAATTTGTAAAATCCCATTGAGATGTCAAAGTCGAATTGAAATTCAATTAATTTTTTGTTTTTTTTTTGTGCTACAAGTCGTTTTTTCATTCCTTTATTTTACACTCAATAGGAGTTGGCGTTATTCTGGTTACGGTTAGTGGGGCTGCTTGGAGAATGACCGCATCTGGATCATCATCACGATGTCTTGGAATCGGTATGATTTGATATTATTAGAATTTTTTTGGACGGAATTAAGGTCATTCCAAACAATGAAAATTAAAAAATATTTTTTTCATCTCTTCACCCAAGATATGGGTTCTGGCGAATTGAGCCGATGTAGTAGACGACCATGCAGTGGGCGTGCTCCAGGTTTTCTATATTCAGAATTTCAGCATCGACCACCTCCACCCAGCTATCAGGCTAGTATGCAGGAATATCGGCTTAGGTATTTATATCGGTGAAAACATTCACTGACCACAATCACTGATCATATTATTATGTACCACTAGTACACTAGTAGTCATTTTGGATTATGAATTTTATTATTAACTTCATATTTATTGCAGATTACTTCTGCTAGATCGCGATAGACAAGCTGGTGTTGTTCGTGGACCATCACCACCGCCAACATACAGATCACATGTGGGCACATTAATAAGGTAAACATCACAAATTATATGTTTTTAGAATGAATATCACTTCTTAGTTTTGATTGATTCGATAAATTTGGCATCAAACTATTCTTATATAGATAGTTTTATTATTGAAAAATAATCTCCGTGATTTAATTTGCTTTATTAACGCTAATGATCATTGAAGCCAAGATGTTAATTATCATTGTAGTTCTTGTTTTGTTAGACAAAATCAATTTTTATTTTTAATTTTATTTCTACTCCTTGTAATTTAAGTTTCAGTATAAAAACAACATTAATAACATTAACATTGACAACGACCGCTTTATTTCTTACGTAAGCAGTAGCCGTACAAATTTAATGGCAAACATTTACTGTAGTAACCAATCAATTTATTATTTTGATAAATATTGATAGATGAAAATCTTTATTTTTCGTTAGTCTAAAGTTAATGACAAAATTTTAATTCAATGAAAATAGTATGAAAACATTCATTATTACTTTCTTCTTATGAAATTCGTTAAGAATATGAGACTGTTGGTTCTTTTATAAGAAAGCTATTCTACACAGAGGGTTGCTGTACAATACAAATTTTGTTGTTCTTTCTTCTTCTTCACGTTTTGATGTTTCTTCTTCTTTTAGGTGTCATATTTATAAAAGGAAAAAGTTATATTCGTTCAATGAAAAGAACTTAAAACCTTTTTACACACAGCGCGAATGAAATAGTATTGAAGCATAGCGGGAAATAGCGTAAACTAAAAATAGTTATTATGCATCAGGTTCTTTCTTCATTGTTGAATATTGGACAATTCTTAGTTTCAAAACATGTAAAAAGATCAAGGCTTTATATTACATGGAATTATCAGCTTGATATAAATCACACACTTTACCAATACCGCACATGCATTTAAATTGCCTCTAATTTATTGTTCGCAGACTTAGAAATTCACGATTTAATGCAGTCACTCAATCAAATTTTAAAAATTTAGCCATGTGATCTCATTCAGCTCACAAAACCAACGCAACATCAAATCCATTGGGATCCATCAGATGGACTTATGTCAAGCTGATAGTTCCATGAAAAGTAAAGCATTGAAATAGATATTTCTCATGAAAGCAAACTGTAAACTTGGGTTTCCAATTCAAAAAAATGATATATTTATTCATAGATTTGATATGACAAAGTAGCAATTGTACAAAGTTGCGCCTCACAATATGAGCGCAAAAGAATCATGAAATACTGAGCAAAAAGTACAGGAAGAAAAGCATCCAAACGAAAATACAACCAAAAATTGGATTAAAGTGTTATGGAATAGCACAAATGAACAGAAAAAAGAAACAAATCAAATAAAATGCTAACCATTCATTCATTCATTCATTCATTCTATCGAAAGAATCCGCAAATGTATCATAAATTCCAATAAGCAAGCACTCAGCAACATGCATTAATCCAAATTATTTCATTTAGCATGAAATCATACGATGAGTGTTTGTGTGTAAGTGAATATGAACGGTTTCCACTGGCTTGGTTTCATGGATGTGGCAAAATTCGAAGTGTGCACCAAATAGAAAATTACTTCAAAATGTGTTTTGCGCTGGTTGAAATATGTGAATGGTGGATCGTTGCATTTCCCATAAATACTTACGAATCTAATTATTTCTGTGAATCATGTTTGCCCACTGAACAACCAAGACTTCGGCACACACAAACATACAATATACGCTAAAAATTGCATACGAACAGTCACAATGGCACCAATTTTCGCATCGAAGTTTCGTTTAGTTCTGAACTGAAGCGAAGAGGAAACCAAAAAAGTTTTACCAAAACACACGAATCAAATAAATAAGAAGAAAAAAACCATCCAATGAACGGTCGTTCTCGCATATAAACCAAAGGAGCAAACAGCAATGGCACATTGATGTGCTGAATAGATATCTATGAAGATAAAAATAAAATAAAACGCAATAGTCATCATTGTATATCGATAGGGTGTATCGATTAAAAAAAAATAATTGACTCCCATGTTTCCATTACTGTCATATTTTTGCCTTTTATTTTATATTCATAAACTTCATAAGGGTCGTTCAGTTTTATATGAAAAAGCAACTCAAAATGTATGGAAAATTGAACAATGCTTTTCAGATAACTCATTAATTTTGAACAAATACCTATTTTCAATATTGTTGAGATCAATGTATCCAAATTGGGTATCGCGATTTTTGATAAAACGATACACCCTATTGTATATGTCTGTATCATAACCAATGTTAGAGCAAATGACGACGAAACCAGCGAAAAAGCCTGACTCCACCACATTCATCTCTTCGGCAAATGAACGTTTAACGGGTGTCGCTGGCAAAACATGCGATTACTTGACTCAACAAAAGCTCATATGAGCACAAAAACATTGTGTGTTCCTGGTGCATGTAATAAATGTGACCAACGTACACATTTTAGGAATAAATTATTGGTGTTTAGGTGTTTTTTCGCCTTTTTCATATCTACATTTCTCTTTTTTGCTATCTATATAACAATTCTCACTCAATATCTCTTATTTTGTATGTGTAATTTTTTCTCTATTTCTTATATTTTAGAGCTCCCTTGAGCGTTCGTGAAAATAATGGTAGCGGCGGATCGTCAGGCTACAATCGTACACGAAATAACCTCTTACGAATTCCTGCATTAATAAGCGGCAATAGCAATTGCACAACGAATGCAATACAAACACTGAACAATGACAACAATACAAGTAACACGTCGAATTCAATCATCGATGTGAAACTATTCAAGACAAGCACTGATATTCAAGGAATTGATGAAATATTTTTGAATGCAAACAATAATAGTGACGGTAGTCATGGTACGATCACAAATGAGTCAAATGCGAAATCAATAAAAAGTGAAAATGCAACCAATTCGGAGTCAAATGTAGCTAAAATTGAGGATGATAACAAAGCGGCCCCAATAAGCATCGGAGGAAATGATTTGGTCACCATTGTAACAATAACGGGATGTACAACAACGGAATCATCAACCGGCGGCGAAATAAATATTCTAGCTCATTTGTAGTGTCTACCGGTATAATCAGCCAGAACAAGTGCACAAATGTAGATGAAAACAAAAGCAACTAAATTAAGCGAGGAAAAAACCATTGAAATCATTTGAATTGTAATTTTCAATTGAAATTTAATTTTCTTTTTTTTTTTGAGTTTATTTTCTATTTGTTTTTTTCTGTTTAAAATGCCATGCAGACACCATCCGGATGTGATTTGTTTTTAGGTTCTGCATTCGTACATCAAAACAAAATTGGAGGATAAAACTCCAATCAGTATAAAAACATCACTCAATCAGTCATAATTACCTAATCTCTTTTTTTAAATGAATATTCTAATCGGCATATATGTTCTCTTGGTTTATTTAAACCTATTTTAAACACTTTCAATAAAAAAAAGCCGCAATTCTGAAAAAAATATCCTTTGCTTGCCCCCATCCATTTGGGAACTCGTATACACACTACGAGCATTTGGTTCAGGGTCATTTGGCAAAAAAAAAACGACATTGAAAGAAAGAGAAAAAAAAGAATAATCTTAACCGCAAAGCAGCCAAAATATGAAACAATTTGTTAAAAAGAGAAAATAGGTGACAAAATATCCAATGTACAGTATTTTATCGGTTTTAATACTTTAATTTAGATATAATGATTTTTTGTGCCTAGTTATGACTATGTTTTGTTTTAATCATTCAAACTAATTGCTAATAAACTAAACAATTTATTGGCCCATCTGAAATGAAACGCAAGTATGCTTGAATTTAAGCTACAAGAAAATAAACTAGAAAAATCGAAAAAAATATTTATCAGCGAAAAGTGAAATTTTTAAAAAGAAACGGTTTTTAACTTTTTGAATGTGTTGGAAGAAATTCGAGCAATTTTTTTGTTTCAATAATGTTTTGAACTAAGGTATTAAAATGAAATGCAGTTTAAATCGTAGAAATTCTTGAATATTTGCAAATGTTTTGGTGAAGGATGAGAAGATACGAAGAAAATTATATTGATAAAAAAAGATATATGTAAAGAAAACAACTATAAATACCTGTATAAAGAAAAATTCCGCATACAAATTAGAGCATTTCCATTTTCAGCAAACAATCTAATTTGAAGCACACTTCACACAAAAAACATTTGGGGTATGTTCATGAAATTCATTGGTGACAATATATGTTTACCACAGTTGTATCTGATTCTACCACATGAAAGTTTTTATAAATATGTGCGCATGTCGAACAGACTTATTGTGAAAAAGTTTTGCTGTCAAACTAATACTATGTCACATCTATTACGTTGCATGTGGTAGAGTCAAATACAACTGTGGTAAACATGTATTGTCACCAATGAATATCATGAACATACCCCAAACGTTTTTTGTGTGTTGTTTAACCAAAACCAAAGTTTTCATACTACAATAAGTTGATATTTTTTCGATTTTTATTGAGAAAAATACAGCAAAGAATTGAAAAAAAATAATAATGCAAAACGTAGTTTTCTCGAGGGAGTTTTTTTTTGTCAGAGTGGCTACTGTAATTATTTGGGTGAAAATGAAGATCTTTCAAATATTTAATTGAATAATGTGTACACCTAATTGTCATTACCCTTCAGAAATTCCTCCTTTCACGAACGATATCATATTGGTTTATATATGTCACGATAAAATACTGCCATCAAAGAACCATAGTTATTTTGATAATGCTCGAAAAGGCGATTTCTTTAAGATATAAAAACTAAAGGAACTTTTAGCAACAGATAGAATCATTAAGAGAATCGTGAAAACGAATTGAACATAGAGAATGAAACAAAATAAATTGCAATGACATTTTCGATTTGAATTCGATAACAATTTAACCAAGATAATCAATCTGCACAATTTTGTTTCAAGACTAAAATCATTCGTAAAATCTCTTTTTCTCATTTTCTCATTTTTTTTACATAAAAAACACGTTTTAATCCTCGAAAATATATCAATTAAAAATTCAATTCCGGAAAGTCGGACATTTTAAACGATTTCCTTTTTTTACAATTGAAGCAATTGCAAACCTAAATGAATTACTGTTTTCTACGTATGTTTTTTTGTCAACTTATGCGCAAAGTATAAATTTTATGATACAAAAATAATATATGAAAATATGTTATTTTATGAAATTGAAATACAAAAACAAAAACAAAAACAAAAACAAAAACAAATATATTTATAAAAGCGAGAAAATATAAATTGGAAAATGCATTTTCTTTGTATACTTTTATTTGATTTAAAATTTTCAGCACAGCTTTAGTACAGATCTAAAGGAAAATTGATGTCATGGGTATGTATCAAAAGGATAAAAAGTTATAATCGACTGCAAATTTCAAAATCAAGGTTTTTCATGCTGCCTATGTATGTAGAATCACAAAAAAATTCATCTGAGTTATTTAACAAATGAATTGAACATATAGTGCTTAGTTATCGATAACCATCTACATTCTTTGGAAAAGGGATTGAAACTTTATGCTTTATGCTTCGAGTGGTCTTCATGCCATGTGATGATTTCATTCTTTTCTTGAATATCACATATCAAAATCCCATTGGGTTTCTCTATGAATACTAATAAAATGGAACTATTTTCCTTTATTTCTATTGTTGCGATTTCAATACTTTTTCTTTTTCTGAATCTAAATAAAAATTGTTTATATCTGTTGAGTCGCAAGATATATGATTATTCTTATAACAAATGTTTTTCGAACCAACAATTAAACTTAATATCTTTCATAATTCCCTGAGTGATTTTTATATCTTGAACTCTTGTGTGAATTTTGTTTGCGAATAGTATTTAGAATCTGATTAAATTCGGTAAATATATATAATATAGTAATTTTATATTTGGTCTTTACTGACTGATAAAATGATTTTGATCACTGGCAGTAAAATTTTGATTGAAATATGCAGCAGCACTCATCGAATTGGTTGTTTGAATGGGTAAATAGAAATTAGTTTGATTATAGTTGATGGTTTGCTGTTGTGATGTTTGCGATGAATACGCTGTTTGAATGGGATTTGTCATTGTTCCAAACTGCATCGAACTTGTGCTTATGTAACCATTTTGTGATTGATAAGTTGGCGCAAATGTGGACAGAGGATTACGTATTGTACGCAGATTTGTATTAATTGAATTGAAGTCACATTCATAGGGATTTTGAACTGTTGTCGATGATCCATTTGCCTGGGTACTGTATAAATTCTGATTAAATATCGAGGTAGATGCATCACAGTTATTCGGTTGCAAAATCCGCTGAAACTGATTCATCGATTGAGTTACATTAAATTGAGATGCATGCATACCAATATTTTCATTTATGCTCGCTTGCACACCTACAACTCTGCGGAAATTAAGATGACATACATCACTGATTAGATTACATAGTCTATCGTTTTTAAAACATAAACACAAAGTATAGATACTAAAATATTAAAAATACTTACTTTGGGTATGTGACTTGTATGGAACACGGACACTACAATTGAATATATTGTCGTAAGATGAAATTAATAATTAGCTATTGTGGAAATGTATTAAATGTGATATGCTTACCTCTTTGAGTTTCTCTTTGAGTTTTAAAATTTTTGCTTTGAGTTTTTGTATTTCAATATTTGATTCACGTCGTTTCAATTTATCATTGAGTCGCTCAATTTCATGATCCTTTTTACGAAGTTTTTCTGCCCAATCACAATTATTTCTTTTCAGTTCCATTCTTGCATTATACAAACTGTTATTCATATCTGTAAGTTGTGAATCTAAATGTGCAACGTATGCTTGCATATCATCAATAGCTACTGAATAATTAAAGTATATTCTTTGTGTTGCCATCATTGATACATTTGAACGACATTCGGGACACGTTTTTGGTTCGATAGATTGCACACTGCAAACAAAATTATAATTTTCGTTTATTTATTATATTTACAATGAAATGTTATGATGATTCACAATTTTCGATTGATCGAGTATTTTGTTAATTTAAAATAATTTGAATATTTACCTATGTTGGAGCCATTTTGATAGACACAATTCATGAAATATGTGGCCACATGGCGTTGCGATCACACCACTTGTATCATTTGGCTTACCAAACTCTTCAGTACATATAGAACATTCAACACACGGCATTTTAATATAAATATCACTGATTTTGATCGAATTCAAATCACAATTTTCACGCTTTTTTTCGTTTTTGTTATTTTTTTCACTATACTTTTCACATAAATTACAATAGATTATGAAAATGTTTGTACACAGTCACAGATGCGATTGGTTTCCGAAGAAGTTTTGTTGTTGTCAAAGTGACGATGTTACTCGGTATGAGGAAAAATTAAACTAACGAATGCGACTGAAATTATTGTTAGTAAAATCTGTGTAAAGAAGAAAAAACCGAAAAAATAAGAAGAAAATAAAATTAACGAAAGTCCATGCAAACGAATTGAATACAAGAAAATATTCTTTGTGTGTTTGTCTAGAAAAGTGCATCAAAATATGCCTCGCATTCACATTTACATTACCGAAATTTACTGTGTAAAAACATAACAAATATAGGGATAGACTAAATACACACACAAACGCATACATGAACGTCAAGTGATTTAAATGAATTCTATTTTGTTGTTGTACATAGATTTGAAGGCAATGAAAAATATATGTGTCGAGTGAAGCTATTGCTTGCTTGAAAGGTCATAAAATTTGATTTTGCATTTGTGTGTGTTGGTGTAATAAAGTACGTACAGGACAGCGGTAATGTCGGAGAAAATAAAAATGAAACGTATTGGCCTATCTTCTTTATGTGTGTTTACCTCTCTTCTCTTTCAGTTAGAGACTGCATTAGTCTATCTTCATATAATTTTCGGCTTCTTAATTTAGTTCTTTTGTGTGTTTTTTTTTTATCTTTTTCTCTTCCTCTTTCCTTCTCTTTTTTATTTGATCATTCGTTTTCTGGCAGGGACAGTATTTTTGGTTCTTAAACGCATGAAAAAGTGGTTGGTACTTGTTGATCACAAGTAATATACACAAATACACACACGCGCTCACACACACACACGTTCAAAAAATGCGTTCATATGATTCTAACTATGGAATCGTCCCACAGTAAACAAGTGATATAAACAATCACTGTATTTTCGCTTTAGGAACATCGGCATTGTGCATCGCCGTTAACAGTTTTTTACCTGAATTTTTATACATATACCAAAATTTAAAATGCCGATTTCTATGTAACAAATAGAAGGAGGAAGAGTCCAAAAATTCATGGAATCGAGATCTATAAAACGTAGACTAAATTTGTATTTTTGGATCGTTTTTCTAGAAAGATGTAAAATTCAATATTTTGTATAATGGAAAAGATTTCGTTAAAGAGACACTTTGGCTCGTATTTTTTTATATTTATCCCTTTATGATGTAAAGCTGAATAAATAAACCATTTGCAATTCTTTGAAATTATTCATGTAACAATGAACAAAATGACACTTTTTGTTTGGACAATTTTTTTCAGTCACTTTCGGCATCTTCGTCGAAGTTATTCTTTTTTTTTCAATGTTATACGATATGATGGATGTATTCATAATGCTAAATGATTTATATTATGATAATTGCCTCTCTATCTTTCTTATTGATCTAATGTTGTTCATATATTATATTATATTTTATTCAATTTTATATAGCTTTACGAATAAAGGTGCCGATTTCTGTATTATTCAAACATAAACATTTAATTCTTTGCTATTTCGAAATTCGAATTATATTTTCAAGAATTTTTTAAAATTATTCAACTTATTTCATTTTTATATTCCATATTTCGAAAATGTAACATTCGAACTCATTTTGAAATTTTTGATTGGATAACAAGAACTCTTAAGAGTTTTGAAATAAAAGTTATATTTGTACTCATTTTAAAAGTAGTAATTAGCAGCAGTTTACTTATCAAATATCTTCTGTTTGTAAAAGCTTGAAGAGTCGGAAAGCTCCAGTTGAAATTAAACTTACCAAAATTACTACATGAAGGAGACGCCAAGTATTTATTAAAAATCAAGTTAATTGGATGGAGATAATGAAATATTGACTTTAGATGATTTTTTTTCCAATAAATTTACGCAATTGATTTTTTCAAAGAACAAAAATGTTTAATTTTATTTGTTAATCGATTTCCGAATATATAATTTTGCGAACATTCATCCAACTACAAAGGTCGATTTTTTTTCAGAACTGTGGAATGTTTCCAGATAAAATTAAAAAAGAAAACAATTGTTGAATGTTAGTAAAAGCATACGTTTATTTAAAATAATTTTCTTATTCTCATTAATTTTTACACTTTCTTCCACTCTTACGGTATTTTATATAATTAAGGACGAACTTCAAAGTGATGAATTTGTTGGTTAAATTGACTTTTGATTTCAATAAATCGTTATATACAATATCATTTTGCGATCGATTAAATTTCTCGATTTGGCATGTGAAATATCCAGTAAAATGATCACGTAGTTGTAATCCATTATCACGGTTGTGTTGAATTGCACTGCTTTACATTTTTCCGCATGAAATTGCGTACAAATTGTTATACGATTTTGACATTGCTTTTTTTTTATTTTCTTATTTGTTTTTCATTTTTCATGCTATAATTATGGATTCACTTCAGTGATAACCCTAGTAATAATAATAAAAAAAAAAAATGATGAGGAACAACACTGTGGGAAATGATTTGTATAAAAAATAAATAAAAAAAACACACAAGCTAGAATTCAAATGAGAGAGATACACTCAAGTATTTGACATTCAGATATTACAAATTGCAGTATTGTCTGATTCTATCCTTTTTATATAATTCAAATTTTCTCCCTCTATCTTCTCTCTATTTATTATATCACACAAATAAACAACAACAATATACAATTTCCTTTTTTCTCAGTTTAAAATCAAAACAAAAAAGTGAAAAGCAAAAAAGTTTTTCTAATATAATAAAATAATTTAAAATTCAACTCTCCCAAGCCATAGGCAAAAAATTGAAATTACACAAAAAGATTGCCATCGACGTTATCGCAGCATGAGCTTCAATTCGAAAAACTCGCAAATGAAAACTCTTATTATATAATTGATGTATAGCAAAATTGTGATTTTAATTAATTGCGTGGTGTAAACAAAAAAAATCTGTACTGAATTTTTTTTCTCGTAAAATTTTTCCAACGCTTTTTCCTTTATCTTAATTAATCTTTTTGTTTTTTTTTTTTTTTGTTCAATTTTATTATTTAACTATATCAAGCAACAATAATTGACTTTTTTCGATGTCATACAAATGAGAATACAGGAAGCAAGAATTATTTTAAAGCGGAATTATAGATGAAAGAGCAATACAATAGCGTTTCGTTTCACTAAACTTAACATAATGTTTATTTAGTTTAAATTAAAAATTGGCATTATTGATCTCCTTTTTAATGTACAGTAGTTTCATGGAGTAAATTTTTAGCGAGCATGATTTTTACAGTATGGTCGACCGGCTTTAGCATAAAAACTTTGCCCTTCCAAGTTCTTTTTGCATATCTGTGAATAAATAAAAAAAAAGAACAAAACAAACAAAAATAAGTGGAATTCAATCCACTATGGAATACAAATGGCGAATTACTACTGAGTGGATCGAAAAAATTGACATATACTGAAAAATGCTACATTACATATACGAATTGAAATCTATTTTTGGTTTGGTTTGAATCCATTTTTTAAGTTAAACGTTTTCTAGATTTTTAAAAGTAGTAATTCGCCCCTTGTTTGAATAATTATTTAAAGCACTGCAATAAGAGATGGTCATTGACCATGTCCATTGGTCACTTACAGTACAGTTGAAACATTGGCTGTGATAGTTATGTGAAAGAGCTTCAACCTAGAGAGAAGGAACAATGAAAATTTCAACAAATATTAAGTAAATATTGTTAGTTTCCTAAATATTGTGAATATTAACCCAACGATCTCCAGCTTCTACGGGGAATCCGCAAGCGAAACATTTAGTTGTAAACAATTCATTCCAATCAGCTTCACAGTATGGATGACCATCTTCCAAGAAGAATGGACTATTGCCAAACAATTTCCCACAGTATGTACAATTAAAACATTCTGGATGGAAGTGCTTACCAATGGCGTTCAAGCAATCACCCTATATTGTTATCGAATTGCAAATAAAATCAATTGAATATTGGTAATGAGAATAAAATAAAATAAAATAGTATTACCTTAATTTTTCCATTACATTTGTCACAAGGTGGTGCCAAGAATTGTTCGAAACAATATTCGCAATACAAATCGCCTTTCTCTTCAACAAAACCAATATCTTGTAGTGGTCGACGGCAAGTGCCGTTTACGCAGACAAAATGTTCTGGACACCAAATACGACCCAAAGCAGTGATGAATGGTCCTCTTTATTTAAACAATGAAATTCAGTTTAAAGATAAAAGAAAAAAAAATCACACAAAGATTGAGTACACAAAATACACAAAATACTAAATGATTCATGCGTGCAATTATTACAGAACATACAGCACTTGATAAAAGTTGTAATTAAATATTTACAGTGAACATTGAAGAAAAAATGCATCAATCAAAAACAAAAGACAAAGTAAACTTCAGAAAAATATATTGATAAAACTTGAAAAAGCGTTATAATAAATAATTGTTATTATAATTGGGCTGAATACTGATAGAGTAAATTGAATTATAAGATTGGGGCAGTTCTCTATTAGCTTACCTTGTAATTTTGACGTGGCAAACGGAGCAAACGGGATGTTTACCATCCCGCAATCCGGTTGCAATTTCTGTCGCATGAGATGTTATCAAATTATTGTTATGGCTAAGATATCGGTTCTCATTGAAATTGTCCTTTTCAATGTATGAACGGCGATCACGGGCATGCGTAGTTAGTTCTGGTTTGGTACTTTTATTACGGAAAACTACACTGTTTGAACTGCCATTGACGTATGATTGTTGTTGTTGTTGTTGTGATTGTATTTGATTTTGTTCATTGGCTGAAAATCCATCAATACTTTTAGTTGAATATGTCTGTTCATTGTCAGCAATTTGTTCATGTTCATTCAAATTATTTGATTGTCCATTGATCGACATTTCTTTGTTGTGATTTTCAGTATGAAAATCCAATTTGTGATCGTTTAGTTCGGATGGTGATGGTGGTGGCGGAAAATCGGCAGTTATTAGTGGTGATGTTGGGATTATGAGTGGCATTGCGACTGTATAATTAGTGTCCGAATTTGGGCTTTTTTTTTGTACAGAATTTGAATTAAATGAGCAAAAAGCGGTTTTGTCATTGTGCATAGTATTGCCGTTAGTATCAAACAAATTTTTTTTATTATTATTATCATTAATTATTGACTTATTTAACGTCGATAATATTTTATTAGGCTGGCCGTTTTGTAAACTTTGTTCATTATTTAAACGAGATTCAAGCATTCCAGTCAAAATTCTTCCAGCATTAGCTTTAAAATCTTCTTTTGTATCGCTTTCAATTTTTAAATTCAATACCGAATTTGTAAGCATTTCAGTCGCTTGACCCGGTTCATAATCGTGATTTATTGGATCATCAAGTGAGTTTTCCATTGTTTTTTTGTTAAAATTTACATCAAGCTGTACCGTTTTTATGTTGTTTGATCCAGTTGTATTTTGTAACACTGTGATTAATTTTTTTATGTTAAACAGAAAACCGAGGAGAAAAACAAGAAGAACAAACAAAAAAATTATGTTTAATAAAAAATACACACGCAACATAAATTAGCAAGCAACAATATCAATTAATAAATATTTATTTTGAAAAATTATAATTCAAAAAATTCGTTTTAGTGATCTCAAATCTCATTACATCTAATCATCATGCGAAATAAGTATTATATACTGCATTACAAATCGTTCTCTTTTGTTTCCAACATATTAATTGTTTTGTATCTTTTATTTTTCTTATATTAAATTAGGACAAACAAACATACTGTTCCTTTGGTTGAATTTGAATTTATTTGTAAAATGACAACAAAAAAATAAAATAAAAGAAAAGAAAACCAAACGTGCAAATGAACAAATGAACAAATATAACAACATCCAAACGAGTGTGCACACATAAATAGAATATTGCTGTGCTTTCACCTGATCTGTGCATTACAGCAACCACATTTCGGTATACGACCGCCAGGAGCCACGCTAGCATTTAGAACACCGTGTCCACGTTTTGGAGTTGATGTAGCACTAACACTTGACAAATTCTTGTTTGCTGAACCTGCACTGGCAGGGGTTGGATCACTTACACTTACAGTATTTTGGTTGTTGTTAAAATTGGGAAAAGTTGGCTTTGAGCCAGGATTCGAAGTGGAAATAGTAGTTGATTTGCAAGTTGGCAAAAAAGCGCATGGGCCAGTAGCTGTGGTTAGTGTTTGACAAGACGATGATTTATATTGTGTGGTTAGTGAATTAGCATTGGCGGCCAAATTAGTGCATTGACTACTTAGCGCATTATGTTGTTCATCATAAGCAGCAACATCGATTGGCGGTGGAAAAGAGATTTTCTTTGGGACGGGAGATGTTTGTTGTGGAGATAAGCATGTTTTTTGCTGTATTGGAGACAATCGTTGTGGTGTAAAAGACGTTTTTGGTAATGGTGGAAAAGATATTCTCTGAACAATAGGTTTAGTTATTGGTTGTTCATTTGATTTAACCGATATTGGCTGTTCAACACATTCATTTGTCAAGGGAAAACCTGAGCTCGGTGCATCTAATATGGATTGTGGAAATCGATACGAAGACACAACATTTTTGTTCGATTGTGATGTGTCTGACAATCGTCTGGCTTGACGGGCAACGAATCCTTTACCATATGGTAATTCGGTTAGATATTCACCTGATATTTTGCCGCTTATAATCTTTTGTTGAAGCTCGCCCAAACTGCTTGCATTGCTACTTGTATGAATTTCGGTTGTGCTGGACTTTTGTGTATGCTCAAATTCTTCAACAACACGGCGATTTTGTTGCACTTGCACATTACCAACTTGATATGTTGCGCTAGTTTGTTCATTTAATTTTTTAGCCTCATTTAATTCAGCGCCGCTTGTATGTGTTTCAATGCTTAAACCATTTTTTTGTTCGCGATGAAAAACTGTTGGTTTTGTAATAAAACTTTGCGATGATGTTGAATGGCCTTGTTTTGATGATGCCAATATTTGTGCACCAGATTGACCTGTTACAATGCTTGGTACACCAATCGTATTGGATAATTCAATTGAGTCGGGCGTGGTAATGCGTGGGGCTTGAATTTTCAAAACACTTGGCGGTGGGCCACAAGCGAATGGTTTAACTACATCTGGCCGTGGTGATGATGTTCGTTCGGTTGGATCAAATGTAAATGAATTTGGTGCGCCATAATATTCGCACACCAAATTTTGTTGATAATAGGGTACCAACGGTGGTGGTTTATTTATAAGTGATGGTGTGGTCGATCGTACCGGTTCAATTATATCTTTTGGATCGATTGTTTGAAAGGTCATTGTAATTGGTGCGATTCGATTTTCCGACAATGTTGGAACAATGGTTGTTGTTGCCACAGACGATGTATTTTCTGACGGTAATGATGTTGATTCAATGATTGTTGTTTTTTGTGCATCGATCACACATTTGCTTTCGGTTTTTGCACTTAATTCAGTCGTTGACGTTGATGTTGATGCTGATGCTGATGCTGAAATAGTAATGGCAATTGGTTTTGAAATGGATTCAGTTTTTTCATGTGGTGCATCAATAAAAGCAAGTGGAACATTTTCTTTCAGTTCAGGTGGTTCGGGTGTTCGAATTGGTGACTGTGACGGTAGATTAAACCATTGCCTTTGATATTTTGGTATCGTTTTTGGGCTCTGTAAACCAGATTGAACGAACGATTTGACTGGCGTTCCTGGTGGAGGAGGGAAAGTGGTTGATTTTTTTGTGTGACGATTGGATTGTGAATGGCATGCTTTGTTTTTTATTGTGTTTGTAGTATTGGACTGTGTTTGATCGGTGATTCCATTTAATTTATCTGTTTTTTCATTACATATAGATGACGACCGTGATTGACAGTTAGGTGATTGATTGCATGATGATGATAATGATGGTGGTTTAAATGGATCAACTTTACGATAACCTTTAAACGGTGCAAACGATGTGAATTTTTTGCTCAATTCTTCATCAACTGTCTTTGAAATCAGTGCTCTCACATCGGCTGTCTCTTTTTCTTGTTTCTCAATTTCCAATCGAATAATGCGTTCGGCATCAGTTTCATTTAGTAAATCAGAGTTAAATTTCATAATTGGTTCACTTGGTGCTGTAGTCAAAGCATCGGTGAGTGTTACATCTGGTTCGGCTCTTGGCAAACCTTCAATTTGTGAAATTACATCATTTTCAAATGGTGTAAATGGTCGAAGTGGTGCCACAGTTAGTGCATCAACAAACGGTGATTTGGTACGCAATGGTTCATGCTTTTCAATTGGTAGCAGTGGTATGTTTGGTGGAAAATATGGTGTTGTTTCATCTGGTAATGGAATAATTTCGTGAAACGTTTTGTTTGGTGCGGTATTTAATATTGGTACCGTAAATTTTTTCCTGGGTGATTCATCACTTTTATCCAATTCAATTGTGGTTTGTTCATTTTCCCTTTTTTCCAAAAAAACGGATTGAACTTCCTTTTTTTCTTCGATTTCAATTGTTTGATTTTGATTTTGATTTTCTACTATTTTCAATGTTTGTTCTATATGGTGTTGTGCATAGCTTTCAGGGCTTTTATCAACATCAGTTACTGGTAAATCCATTAGGCTAAATGGTTTATCAGATGCCGTTGTTAATGCCTGCACCATTAAGCTTGTCCATTCTTTTGGCGTTGAATTATAAATAATGCTTGGTGATGGTGTTATTGACTTTCGATCAAATGGCGGATCTGGTTTAAGTTGTTCTTTTGTTTGGTTTTTTACAAATTCATTTCGTTGTGTGTTTTCAGATGAAATTAACTGTGTTTCTTGATCCATTTTGATTTGTTCACTTCGATTTTGTTCTTCTTCAATGCTCGATGGTCTGCTGCCACTATGTATAAGCGTATCTGTTTCAACTTTTGTTATTGTTTCAGCGAATTCAACTTTTTTTGGAAGTTTCAGTAGTGCAGCTGAGCTTGAATAGTCACAATAATCAAATGAAGTATTATCTTTGATATAATTAACTAATTGAGATGTATTAACTGTATTGCAAATTGATTGAGAACATTCCTGTGCACTTTTTCGGCTAGAAAAGCCCAATAAATCCGTTGAACCGGATGAAAATGATGCATGTTGTTGCTGAATGGATAAAACTTCATAATCGCAATTCGATGAATTCAAATCGACCGATGATTGATCATAAAAGTTTTGACTTTGTAATAACGTTGATTGCGCATTATACATACGTTGATATTCATCCGATGTTGTTGTCGTTGTTGTACAATTCGATGTATAGCTGTCAGAATAACTTTCTGTTAATTCGTTGTGCTCTTTTAAATTCATTGATGTTAGTTCGGGCGCCGATCGGCTTTCCTGTGTAAGCCATGAAGCTGGTACCATATCAATTTGAACTTGAGTTTTATCGGCTGTGGCACAAAATGTTTGTTCAACGCTCGTTTGTGCGATAAATTTGGGCTGAAGTGATTCGTTGTGAAATTAAAAACAAAACAAAAAAAAAAAAAACTTCCACTAAACCACTATTACGATACATTTTCTTTTCCTTTAAATATTTTGAAAAAAAAAACTCAACAAATAGAAACAAAAAAGCGAAATGATTCATTTCGATATTGTCGAAAGAATATTCAAAATACGGAAAGAAGAAGATGGAATAATCGATTGTGTGATTTCATTGATTTGGTTGATATTACCTGGACATGTTGTGTACCAGGCGGTGGAATATAAAGCGGAGACGCGGTTGGTGTGCAACGTGGATCGTCTTCAGGTGGCGGTGGCCAACTGAATGTCGATGTTGATGGGCAAGGTATTTCATCTGCATACTCAAGGTCATAACCTGTTTCGCATTGCTGTTGCAATGATTCCTCTATTGCAAATTTGCAAATTCACAGTTTGAAAGTTTCAACCAGACAAGAGACAGAGACAGAGACAGAGACAGAGACAGAGATAGAGACAGAGACAGAGACAGAGACAGAGACAGAGACAGAGACAGAAAAAGAGACAGAAACAGAGACAGAGACAGGTGGAGTGTAGAAGAAGAAAAGGTGGAATTTTGATGTGATTTTTTTCACGAAAAAAAAAAAAAATCAATACACGCAAAGTATGGGAAAGGAGATTTGTGAGAGCAACAGAGCAAAAAAATGTAATATTTATTATTAATCTTGTTGAAGCGCTATTTGGTTAAAGCTTTTTTTTACTATAAAAACGATAATAAAAAAGCTAAAAAAAAGATCTCCAAGAATATTGTATACAGTGTCTTAGCAATGAAATGAAATTATGATAGTAACTTGTGTATAGCAAAATGGCATACAATCATCTGTCAACAGTGCTTAAAATAAATACACATATGAATACAAAAAATGAGCGAATAAAGAAAGACAACAATGAAATAATGTTAGGGTTTTTTGTTGTGAATTTTTGATTATAAACTTATCAGTGGAATGGTAGCAATAAATTAGTGTGAACTCAAATTGAAAATTACAATAAAATGAAATTAAAAAAAAACTCAGAAACGAAGACGAGCCAAAAAAAATTTCGCGCTCTTATGTGAATAAAGAAAATGGGCTTGAGATAAAAAAAAATGCTTTTGTTTTCATTGAGTTTGAAAAATCGGTGTTAAACATCTTGCGTCGGCTTTTGATCAGTAACATTATTGTAATGAATTTCCATGCTTCGACATTATCTGGCCATATGTTTTGAAATTAAAAGCAAGAGAAAAAACACACTTTTGCTCCACTCGCTTTAAATAGCACATAGGCGAAAGCAATTCTTCAAAAAATCAACTATATTTTTATAAAGCGTAGTTAAATCAAGTACAAAATCCGACTCAGTTTAAACAGAATGAAAACAATTTCAAATCGTCGGAAAGTGCTGAAGCTGCAAAGTAAATAGTATTTACTAAATACATTGCATCACAACCTGTAATTTGGCCAGTAAATTTGTTTTTAACCAATTAAATTAATAAAATAATGTAAAAATAAACGCAAAATAATTGTTACTGATTATTTTATTTAATCATCCATTTTCTTTTTGTATGTAGATTGTAGATAAAATAACTTTCTTTTTTTTTCCTTTAAAAAACTAATGAAAACAACCGATATATAAATAGAAAAAGAAAAAAGTTCAATTCAAAAAAATGCCCAAATTGATAATAAAAAACGATTTACATATACAAATGTTCAATATTCGGTAGATATTGTATCTGATTTTAAGCTTAAAGTCTCCTTTGCATCATTTTCTTGATATTTGCATTTTTTTTTCATAAAAAAAGGTGAGATTATTACTAAAAGGGACTATTACTTGAGTGTTTCGCTTCTTTTTTTCTTTAAACAGGTATTGAACAGAAAAAATTCGATTATAAATAAATAAATAAATTAAATTTAAAAAAAGAACGAAACGAAATGTGTTTATGCATTTTGTGTGTGTGTGTGTGACTGGCAAAATTGCACTAAGCGTTTTGGTGATAGTAAGGTATATATATATCATCAAATTTAACAGAATTTCTGTTTTGATTTATACCTTGATATTGATTATAATTGGTGCCTTGATACTGATTATAATTGGTGTATCGTCCTAAATAATTTCAATTGAGTGTGTAAGTTTTGCGGTTGTACATGATACATTTCGTTGATCAAAAACATAAAATGGGAAAATGTGGGAGAGAAACAAAAACAATTACACATTATGGACAAAAAACATTTATATGCAAGCAGATGAAACAATAAATATTTATATATAAGTTTATGGGTGATTATCTCACTCACACACTCACTCTCTCTCTCTCTATCTCTCTCTCTCTCTCTCTCTCTCTCTCTCTCTCTCTCTCTTTGTGTGTTTGTGTGAGTGTGTGAGGAACTGTCAATGTAATTTTGAGGCATTTTACTGAGATTTGTTATTGATTCAATTATGAGTTAATTTACGAACAATGTATTTAGTGCATTTAAATACAGTAACATTAATTTAACTGTCAATATTGCATACTAACATTGGATATGTCACTTTTAAAATCTGATGTGTGTGAATCGCAACTTTCATTACAAATGTGACATTTCGAATGAAATACGCAAGCAGATTGGTATTAGTGCAAACAATTTTCCAATTCAATTTCAAGCTTTACAATTTTGTCTGCAAAATACGTGATTCAAATCCACGATTGAAAATTTTGCAATTAAATTAATGTCAGAGTATAGATATAAATTTAGTTTTGTTTTAAAAACATTCATATGGTATTGAACAAGTTAAATAATTGGGATTTTTGAGTTTTTCAAGATACAAAATATTGGAAATGTGTGTTGCGATAATGTTCGACAAAATAGAAACATTTTTTGTTCCGCAACATTGTCAAAAGAATATTTGCACTGGATGATCCGGTTCAATTTTTGATTCAACAATCCAAAGGGGTAATCAATTTCAAAGAACTATCAAAACAATTGGAATGATAAAATATGCAAAAAAAACGAATATCCACGAATAAAATGATTTATAGTAGGGCATATCAAATCCAATATTACATTTGATAAGCCGATGGTAGTCTCGGCACAAAAATACCTTCTTTTTGTCATTTAAGTATTCAATAAATTTTGGAAATCAATTTTCACGAGCTCCCTTGTAGATTTTCAAATCGTAAAATGAATAGAACCACCCATTTTTGCAAAATGCATAAATGAAGCGATTAGTGAGATTTTTTTTCAATTGTCTTTATGTAATATATATTTGAATAATACGTCCTCGAACTATTAAATGGAGTGAAAATGGTTGTAGATATACTGACCTTGTGCATTTTGGCCAACTGTAGATCTTGGCATGGTTTGTGAGCCATAGTTGCCACCAAAGGCTGCCACTGGCTTCTGTTGTGGCCAACCTCCTTGATTCATAGCTGGGCTTCGAGGTCCGGCATTTGGGATACCAAATGGCCGTGGTCCTGCAAGATTCGATTTAACCTAATCATCAGTAAAGAAACAAAGACAACATCAACAAAATATATTTAATACCCATAAAGTTAAAATAAAGTAGAAGAAGAAAAAGAAGGAGAAGAAGTTGAAAACAAAACACGAACAAAAACAAGAAAAAGCCACAACAATACTCTCCATTAAGAACATACTTGATCTTTGATCTTTGATTATTTTCATAAAAGTTATTCTTGACAGTTGAGTAAAGCCACACGTTCAAAACATTGACCTGAATTCCATTTTATTTTTATTTTGGTTTTATACGAATGAAAATGCTCATAGTTTTTCGATCGGTGTATGTTTCCATATATGGAAAAATGGTTATATAAAATTGAAGCAGTGACAACAATGCAAATGCATACTTACCTTATAGTTAATAGGTTTTCCTTTACCTGGTGGTTGAACACTTCTTATAACGTCACCGTTTAATGTCTTATATGCAAAATGTTCGCTGCAATCATTTTGATCATTTGATTGTTGTTTGTTAGTGCCGATTGAATCAGTTGGTTTGTCATTTATTTCTTCAATCGTTTGATCGATCGTTGATAATTTATTGCACTTAATCGACGATTCATGATTCAAATCATTGAAATCAATCTGATCGTTATCGCTACAATCTTCATGTTCGTTATTATTGTTGTCGTTATTTTTATGGCCATTTTGACTATGGAGATGCTCATTGATTAGTTTGAATGCATTATGATAAGGTTGCAATGTTGTCGAACCATTTAACATATGCAAATTTGAATTGTTTGCAATTTCAAGCTGTAGTGATTGAAGTGGTGTTGGTGATTCAATATGTGATGTTTTGTTGGAATCTGTACTGCTTACATATGAACTACCAACTGATGATGCAGAGCTACTTGTTCGTGAATGTGTTGGTATTATTGAGAAATCATGCTGTTGTGTGTTTGTGTGTTTGTGTGTTTGTGTGTTTGTGTGTATATATGTAGAGTATAATTTCAATTTGAATGGATGTGTGTGTGTTTAATTTTTTTATATTGACCAGTTAATATGAAGTTAGCAAAAGCATCAGCGTATCACGAATTAAAAGAAAGTCAGCAAAATTGCATAGCAGAGAAAAACAACATTAAAAATCATACAATCAAACATCAATAAACCACATTTGTTTTAATATGGAAAACAAAACATAATGAAAAAATACATTTGAATACTTACACCGCCGTTCGCGTGTGAGCTCAACGCATTTGAAATTGTATTGTTCGCATTGAGTTTGGAGTTCCTATCATAATAGACGAATAATGATTATAACAATTAATAAATTTCCCGATTTTGAAGTTTAAATATTTATATATTTATATATATTTGGAAAACAACACATCAACATCAAACATTCTATTCTCTATGCATAATCCTTTTGTACTTACGGTTGAATTAATCCTGGACGATAACCATCAGTACCAGTTGGTGTATTTTGTACGGCTGCCAGTTTGGCATGGACATCGCAATACAATTTATTATTTATATTGAAGTATCCTTGATTCTTCAATGATGTACCGCATGTGGCACATTTGAAGCAATCAACATGAAGATTTTTATCTTTTATACGAACAAATACACCACTATAATTAAGAAAAAAATATACACAAACAAACAAACATTTTTAGTTACATAACTGCCATAGTATTGCGATTAGTCGTTCGAATAAATGATCGAATTGAAAAAAAAACGTTTTAATATTTTGTTTTGATAAAAACAAATAAAATGCGGTGTCAATCAACATAAATTGAATTTGAGTGAAATTATTTGCAGAAAAAACATAGCAAATATATTGTCAAAGAATAGAAGAAGAATAAAGAATGAGTAGAGAACAAAAGAAATTCTAACGAAAGGAAAAAAAACACATCACAAAATAAATATAACGCAAATAGATACGTGCATGTTTTGAAAATTCGTTTACTCATTCGATGAAGTTTATCAAACATCTCACGGGTGGAATAAGGTTTTACTAACCAACTTTATTGAATGTGCAATGCACAACAATTAATCAACATAAGATACCATATAAAATTATTCAAAAGAAAATAAAACAACAATAAAATCCTTTCACTTAAAATTAGAATAAAAAAATAAAAAGATAAAAAGAATAAAAATTTAACCTTTGAACAGATAAGAAAGCAACAACAACAACAACAACAAAAAATTTTGGAATCTTGAAAAAAAAAAACATTTTGAAAGAATTGTGGGTTGATCACTGATCATTCGAAAATTCTTCTTAAAAGGATTGAAAATGGAACGAAATTTAGGAGAGACATTGAAAAGAAACGTGGAAGTGGTATCTTCCCTTTGCTTACACGATTGTTGCTCCACATTCATCACATGGTTGCGTTGCTTTTGACGATGTCGTATCAGCGGCAATGCATTGCGTTGAGGTATTTGAGATTTTGGACTGCACGATTGGCGTTTTCGTTGAATCGGTCGTTGTTGACAGCAAAATTGATTTTTGTACAGATTTTGATTCTAACAATTTTTTTTTTTTTAAATAAAGATAAGTTTTGACAAACAAAAGAAAATCAAATGAACTTCATTGGAAAAAAGTACGGAAAAAATGAAGGAAAAGCACAATGGTTATACCAGCAAAATCCTCTTTTTGATTGATTTGTTGTGTCAATTGTTGTTGTACTTGCTGCTGTTGCTGACCAGTGTATGGATTTGGAGTGTTTGTACGAGAGGAAACGGCACTATAACTACCAATAGCGTGACTAGCTGTCCAGTAGAAATGTGACGACACTAAAAATATTTTGTATGAATGATAATTGAAAAATAGAGATGAATTGTATATTGAAAAAGAGATAGAATTGGAATTCACATAAGCCAAATAATGAAAGTTCCAAAGGGGAAAATAGTATGTATAAAACAAGCAGAGGAAAAAAACATAAAATAACATCAATTAATTGACATGACCACGGAACAATTTGCACAATAATTAATAACGTGTTCAATTCAAGAGTTATGTTTGTGTTTGTGTTTGTGTTTGTGTTTGTTGTTGTCATATGGAAAAATCCGTAAGTTTACTACATTTGCATTGGGCGTCCTTGAACAATGGGACATTATTCACTCAAACTCATTGCAGACCATTTCGGCGTAATCAAACTCAAATTTATATTTATATTTTATTTAATCCTTTTTTTTGTGTATTCGATCTAAATTGGTTTTTATTGTATATTTGTCAATGTTTCGTTTCAAATTCACTTACACAATTAACCGTTCGCAATCAGAACATATATTTTGGCCAGGTGGCAAGCCGCCTGTTGACGGTGGTGCTGGACGATCAACTGGTGCAGTGACATGCTTTGTAACTGTTTGTCCTAATCTCTGTGAATCTGTGTCAACAAAAAATTGTTTGTGTACTTCATATAGCTCAGTATTGTTTCGAATTCATTTGAATTTCTATTTTTAGAAGTCGATCCACTTTGTTTTGTGTTTTGTGCTATTGTAAAATATGTGTATGTAGCTGTAGCTTTGTAACGTTTATTATTTAGCATATTATTTAGCCATTACTTTCACATGTGTTTTTTTTTTGAATATGCCTAATGTATTTTAACGAACGAGGAGCGAAAAGGATTCATTGGGAACACTTGAAATAAAAACAATGTGGACACAGTGGAAACAAAGTAGTGTGATCGATTAAAATGTTTCAAAAAAAAAAAAGTGAAAACAGTTAAAATACATGCTTAGTACATATCCAAATGGTTACAATCCTACGTTTCCAAACAGAATTGTTAGTGGACTTTTTACCTGGTTCTGGTGGATCGTTTTCAGTTTCTTTCAATGCTTTTAACACTTCTGAACCTTCAGAATTGTAAGCTTTCTCGTTCTTCTTGAAATTTACTCTGCGAATAAGAAATCAGAATATTAGATTTTGTTTATTTTCGTTAAAAACAATCTAATCAATTTTGTATATGCTAATAGTATAATGCTATATATTATATAGTATAAAATACTGGTGCGCGAGACTTAAGCAACAAAAATACTCACCCAAGAACTCCGTTAGCCAAAACCTCGGCTTGGGCAGTCAATGTTTCGGCAATTGATTCTTCGCTGTACATGCCAACTGGTGTATTGTATTGCTTGTTGACAATACTCTTGACGTTCCCATTTTGATTTTGAGTGAATGGTCTTGCCGAATTGTTGTATCCGCAACCGATGTGTTGTTCATTTGGTGGTGGATAATGTTGCAATGATGTTTTTGTAACTGGACCACAATATTGTTGAACTGGGCTTGGCATCGATCCAGTTGGAGTAACGTGCGGTTTCCATGTGGATCCGCCGCGTTGAATGGTTAATTCAAATGTATTTCCCGATCGAACAATCAAATCTTGGGCATCCTTATGTCGCAAATTAAATGCTTCAAGATTATTTACAGCAATTACTGCGTCACCTGGTTGAAGACCAGCTTGATCAGCTATGCTTCCATGATTAACCTATGAATGTTAAATTTGATATTAATTTTTTTTTTTGATAGCATTTTCTTGCAGTAGAAGTAAAGCGAGATTGAGATTTATCACACTTCAAACTAATCGTTTTCTTTTGAGCAATTTAAAAAAAAAAAAATATGGGAAATTTTTCCAACAATATTTTTGTCACCTTGAAAAACTGAAATCGAATTCGAACATTACGAAAGCAATGTAATTTGCTTTGAAGATTTTGAAAACAATCTATTTGTGCAAGATATTCTATTATTGATGTAATAATTATTGATTTCATTGTCATTGTATATTCGTTTCTAAAGTGTTAATGCATACTACCATCTACTAGTATTTTATATTTGTAGAATTTGTGCTTTGTTTTGGATCGTCGATGAAAATTATTCAAATAAACCGCACGAGTATTTTATGACATGTATATATTTACAGTTGTCATTAGGACTATTTCAACAATTGTTTGTTTATATTTTGTTTCATTTTAAGGTCGTACAATGTTCAGCGTAAAATGAATCTCGTTTAATTGAATTTTGTGTTGTCACATGATGTTTGCGATTTAATATGCTATGTAATATTTGTAAATCTTCATCAATTGACAACTTGTCATCATCAAAACCAAATATAAAACCATATACACCGCGAATGAATCATTTATTCAGTCCACTGGAAACAATGGAAACATTTCATTTATAGTTGTTATTGAAGGAAGATGAAATGCAAATATATTATAATTGAATGATTGAAATTTTGCGATTTTCAATAAATTGTATTTTTTCATCAGAATAAGATGTTCTACCGAGAGGTAGAGGTAGGCCGCGTAGACGATATTTGGATTCGGTAAAAAATGATTTGAATGAAAGAGGGTATGGCTGGAATAGGGAAACTGAAGACCTGGCTCTCGATAGGGTATGTTGGAGGAGAATTGTTGTTGGCCGACCATTACAAGACAGACCAGACGCTGAAAGGCATTAATGGTCTTTAAATGATTGTTGTTGTTGTTGTAATAAGATGTTTATGAATATTTCAATCATTCAATCATTATATATTTGCATTTCATCTTCCTTCCATAACAACTATAAATGAAATGTTTCCATTGTTCAATTATATTATATTTGATATAAAACTGGTGTAGTTGTTCAAAAAATAAAATTATCATTTATGAAATCAACTTAAAATGAACGAAATTTAAAAAAAAAAAACAACAAATCAAATTATGGCGGCAGAATTACAGATAGTCATTTCTGCCGAAAATTAATTATATTAACAGGACGAATGGAGTGGATTAAATGTTACAAGTGGTTGCCAAAGAACCAAACAACTATTCGTAAGAACAATAAAACGTTTGTTTCTTCTTGTAAAGTATCTGTGATATTGGTTTCATGTTCACGTTTCATCTTTTCTTTCTTCAATTTCATGCGCCTAGAAAATAAATTGTTTTCATAGCATTTATCAAGCAGAAAAATTGCAATATTTTATATTTGTAATTAATCGGAATATTGTGCAAATGCATAACATTGTAATGCTTCGATTACTGTTTGTTGAAAATAATTGAGCATGAAAACCTTATCTTATGAATCACTAGAGTAATACTTTTTAGATGAATAATTTGTAAAACAAATACAATTTGAAATCTAACATATTTGAAGATGTCTGATATGACGAGAGCGATTACATTCGAAAAACAATAACATTTATTTATAGCAGTAATATATGTATAAATACTTGGTTCCCGATGGAACAATGGAGTGAAATAGTTGTTGCTCTTGTAAGATGTCAGTTTACATTTTCAATGTAGTTATAGACCATTATGAATTTAATAAAAAGTTATTCAGAGACACAATGCAGAACTAAGGCTAAGGATCAAAAACCATCTGTAATAAATGAATCAAGCGAAGAAGAGATGGTGAGATAGGAAGAGGGAAAGAGAAAAACAATGAGAAAAAACTGGCAAAGTCACAATATGATTATGTACACAATGTACAGTACGCATATCAATCTCTATATGGACTCAAAACATTCTAGCGAAGATAATATATATATATATATTGGTAGTGTGTAAAAGTTATCGCTGTTTTTTTTTTTGTAAAAAATATTGCTTTATTTAAATATCAAAATGAATTAATACATTATTCAAAGTATTGTCCATCTCTAGCCACTACTTTTTCCCATCTTTCTGGCAATTCATGGATTCCTTCCCAAAAAAACTCTCATCTTTCGAGCCCAAGTACGTGTCGAGCCAATTTTTGATTCCCTCAACTGAAGTGAAGCGTATTCCAGAAAGGGCATTCTGCATCGATCGAAACAAGTGGTAGTCGACAGGGGCCAGGTCTGGGCTATAAGGCGGGTGAGGCATATTTTCCCATCCGACATTTTCCACATAGTTTTTGGGCCCTTGAGCCCGATGTGGCCGAGCGTTGTCATTATGAAAAATCAAAGTCTCGTGTCTGGTCACATATTCTGGGCGTTTTTGTTTGATTGCTGAGTTCAATTTGATGAGTTGTTGTCGGTAGAGATCCCCAGTGACTGTTTCATTCGGTTTTAGCAGCTCATAACACAACACATCCTTCTGATCCCACCAAATACAGTCAAAATGGAGTAAAATTCAAAAAAACAATGGAGTAAAATTCCCCGCAAATATGATTTTTTCGCCACAAAATTATCCATTTTGAATGCGATAAAAAACTGTGTTATTGTGAAATGAACTGTGTACTGAATATTTTTGACAGATGTCTAAACTTTACAACGACGAATAAAATTTCGCTTCATCTACAATATATATTACAAGTGAAACCGACTGTCGTCGAGTAGCGAGAACTTTTACACACTACCAATATATGCGAAAAATGGCTGAAGAACAAATAACGAGCAAAACGGATTAACAAAAAGAAGAAGAAGAAGGACACGATGACGAAGAATACAATGATGAGGAAGGAAAGAAGAAGAAGAAGAAAAAGAAAAAGGAAAAGAAAAAGAAAAAAAACAACAATGTACACATCGCAAAAGAAATAAGACGTATAAGATGAGCAAATCGTTTTATTTATGCCCAAAAATAGAATTATAGCCAATGCAAGTGAAACAACAACCACTGAGACGAATATATTTTAGAGGCAGATACATGTAAAAATATTTAGAAAAAACAATCCTTAAGTGAATTCAACAAAGATGCCCGTTTCTTTAGTAGGCTCAAACTGAAATACACATTAGAGAGTGCCCTCTCAACATTTCTTGTTTCAATATACAGTCAGTCATTATTTATATTGTCGCAAATACAACAAGCATATATAAATAGCCTTCAATGTCAGATTGAGTGAGACAGAGGAGTCAAATGGAAGAACGAAGTGAATCTATACATGATTTTTGTGTTACGGCCACAGGGTAATCCTGGTATACGCTGATCGGCTGAGGTGACGATTGATATCATACTATTCACACGATGCCACAGATACATAAAAAAAAAATAAGAAAATGAAAATGGTAGAAGAGAAGAAATACAATAACAGCATAAACAGAACGAAATAGCTGAACACTGCACATTGCACATTGTACACTATACACTGTACACACCACGTCCTATAAATTATGTTTATGTGATCACCCTGCTGTCGTGCGTGTGAGTGAAAAAAAATTGTGTGCGCAATAGTAGTAGCGGGTATCACTATAAAGAACGTTTCTAGTGATTTTCGAGTTTGATCTCAAAAAAACATTACTTTTTAAAATTGATCAAGCCGAGCCATTCAATGCCGTATACCGTATGCCGTACGCCCTTTCGTCATTCGGCATTCGGCATCCGAACTTGCGTACGTGCACTGGCCACTGTACTACTACTTATTCACCATCGTGTATAATCGTGTTACATTTTTTATGGTATTTTTTTTTCTATATACCCATGGGTTTCAGTTCAGAATCGTCCATTGACGTAAAAATTCATATTATTTTTCATCTGATTTCGACTCTTTAAGTGCACTAAGCACGTTCGGCGGAAATTGTGTTTTCTTCACAGTATTTTATTCCATCTTTTCACTTTATCTCTAAAACAATTCTTCATCTTTCTTCGAAAAAACTATCTTGATGAACAATTATGGTAAACTCAATAAATAAAATAAAATAAATAAAAATAAATATTAAAAACATACTTGTTTGATTTATTCAAAAAAAAATAAAAAATAAATAAATAAATAAATCTGAACTTCTATAATTTCCTCAATAAACTCCAATCCTAAGTATTTTGAAATGATCAAATATAGGCAAATAATAAATGGGAAGCTAAGAATAAGTTTTTTAGTTTCTCCACAAACATTCACATAATCTCATGTAAAATATATATAGCACTTGTAGCTACTCATTATGGACAATGAAATTCTACTGTGTGTAATTTTACATTATTTTGCAAAATGACGAAATCATTAAAAATCAATAGAACACACATGTTAGCACTTTTCACTTTCGAATGGACATTTTTTACAAGCCTTGATCTTGAAAATGCAGTCAAATCAGTCAAAACGAATTTTGAATTTATAAAACTTGAACCCGCATGATTTTGCACAAAATGAAAATTACTTTTCGCCATTTCTAATGATCTGTCAAACAATACAAATACAATTAAATATTCAGACACATCGGTTTTCATACTTGGTGTCCGGAAACATAAAACATATATGTAAGCGTAGAAGAGAAAATGCAAATGAGGCGAAAAAGAATGCATTAAATAGAGAGGGAAATTGAAGAAAAGAGAGAGAAAGAGAGAAAGAAAAGGAAAAAATGAACAAAAACTGAACGAAAACCAGCAACAATGGAATAAAACACTAACAACACTCATTTATGCAGATTGATTTGTTGATGCATTTGCAAAAAGATTCAGAACAATGCACATTTTGCATAACATAGACTTGACGCGCGTTGATGGACAAAGAATTTTTGGTTTATTTGGTTTGGTATTATTTGCTGCTGCAGCCGTTATTTCGATTTGGTTTATGTATCAATTTAAAATTCAAAATTGAACGAAACAATTGTTGTGGCCAAAGTCCACAAATTGCTGTGCACTGGCACTATACAATCTCAAAATATGAATGTATATATCTGCAAGTTTGGTCAAAACGCCCGATCATTTTTGTTGAGCTTTTGAAAATGTAACACATTCCATTCAATAAAATTTAAATTTGTGTTACTTATGAATTATACTTCTTATGCTAAAAGACTCGTTTCACATCGAAACTGTGAGCAATTGGCAAATTTGCATCCGTTGCCACTACGTCCACGATTATGGGACATTATGTACGCGAAGAGAGAGAAAGAAAAAAGTAAAAAGTAAGAAATATCGTTAAGTGAGTCACGTTTTTATTAATTTTCTTGTCGTCTTTTTCTTATTTAGAGAAAAACCATTGCATATAAATGTCGAATGAACGAGCGGCTGGAATGAAACAACAATGAACAAACATGAAAAAGAAAACGTTTTGGAAGAAACGGAGTGAAAAATGATTACGAAGTGGCAAATTTTGAGAAATGTTCCGCACGATCAAACACAAAGAATAAAACGTGAAACATACGGACTTTTCTACCTGGTTTCCACCAAATTATCTCTCTTGAAATGCTGAAATGCTTGTTAATTTTTCTTTTCGTATAATCGCGTTTTGTAAATATGTTTTTTTATTTCTTCCAATTCCAGTTCAAACGAATCAAAAAATCAAAGAATTTGTTCATTTTTCCATTTCAAATGGGAAAACTTGGGAAAATGAAATCTCTTTCTCTCTCTCTTTTTCTCTTTCTCTCTTCCTCCCTTCCTCTCTTCCTCTCTCTATTTCTTTCAAAAGACCATGGATGAAAACTTTTTTTATCACCTAAACGATTTTGCAGTGTGATACACAAGATAGGCTAAATTTCAAATGAAAAATATGAAGCGTCAAAGTTAACGTAGTGGTGAAACTGAAAACTACTCTCTATCACGTTTATAATTAAGTACCAAATTCAAATATAAATTAAAACATCGTTTTTCAAAACTGTTTTTAGGAATGGCCGCTAGGTGAGAATTTGTGATCACTTTCAGTGCAGTCTTTATATGTATATAGGCCGCCTTGATGATACATACCTTTTGAAAAGAAATGTGAATTAGCTAATAACTTTGGAGTACTGAGTGACTGCATCTGTTCAACTACTTTCTCAAAATATTTCTGGCTATATGTCAGCAAGAAACAATGCATTTGATAAACAACCTAATAATCAACGGTCATTCGATACTCATAAAATAAAAACACTTGCTGAGCGATTTAAGTTGTAAACATAATGAAAAAAAAAAACGATTTCTTCCAATAGTAATTAAATGCAAACAACGTGACGTGTTTATACTATTGTTACCGTTATTATTGTTATATTTTACTACAATATACCCCTAAACAAAGCGATATTTTTTGTGATTCATAGTATTTGTTATAGTTTTATTGTTACGGTTACAAGCGTTTTTTTTTTCGTTTTCTTTCCTCATTTTTCTATATTTTGTATTGTGTACATTGTTTATCCTTCGAATATTTTTCACATGTAATTTATTAATATCGAAAAGAAAACCTAACTTATGATTTCACATAACTTTCCCAGCGATTCGATATTCGAGTCGACGACAATGCCATCATGCAAAGTTTATTAACCTCAATTCGATGGCTATACTAAATAAACCAATAATCGGTTAACATATTTCAATAAACTGATTTCTATATATTTCATCACCAATTTAAAGTATATCAACTCATTATTGTCAGCTGTAATTCGAAAATCAATCCAAATAAACATTGACTTTGGAGTTTAGAGGGGCATATTTTCATTCTATAATATCAAAGCTATTATGATTTTTCAGAGCTAATTAACAGATTGACTACACTAAGACTTGATATTCTGTAATGAATTAAAGCATTGTTTCTCTTCTTCTACTTCCATTGTTTCCACCAAATATATCAACATAAATAATTCCCTCTGGGTTGTGAGGTTTTAACTATTTTTCAACCGTTTTGCAATCAATATTATTAATCAAATTGTGAATAATATGTTCAATATAAATACAACGTACTTTCCTTTACTATTATTGTTTAAAATTGTTTATCAAAAAATAGACTATTTCATGCATAAAATATTCATAAGATTTAGTAAATTTCATTGGTTCTTTCTAAAAAAAAATCCAAAATAGAAATCTCTTTTGATGAAATAGTTTTAAGAAGAAATTCCAAATTGTTAGCGATAATAATATATGAAATTACCGTTATTGTCTGAAAAATTGTCTGTATGTTTAGATTGGGTATGTTTTCTTCATAAAAAAATTCTCAAATTGATTAAAATATATTGACCCAGAATATCTTTAATTAGTCTTCCACCATATTATTGATATATTTACATAAATATTTATGTATGATATTAAATAACGTTCCTACATCATGGGGTCCCAGTGCCAAAACTTTTTTTAATGTGCAAATTAATTCAAATCATGTCTCTGACAATTCATTTACCCACAACAATACTTTTATGACCATTGCTGATGTACGGAAAAGTGAAAAGATATTTAACGCAAACATTAACTCTACAAATATGGCATATATGTATGTGTATATATAAGCTCAAACAATAAACAGAAAACCAGTATTTTTTTAATTGTTGTTATTATTTAGTATTATTTAGTATTTAGTTTTAATTTAAAGTCAATATTTTTATATCTGATACGTCCTTTGTTTTTAATGCAAATGATCATCATTTTAAATATCTGTCGACGCTCGTAAATAATCTTACTGTTATTAATATCACTCATTTGTTCTCGAATAACTATGTATAAATTAATTTCGATTCTAAATAAGAAGACGCGTTATCTTCTTCAATAAAATTTAAAATTGCTCTTGTCAAGTGGGCGAAGTTTGATAAAAAGTAAAATACTCGAAGGAAAAAACATCTATCCAAACGAAATAGGTTTTTAGAAATTGGAATATAAAAAGAAAACTTTTTATTTTGTTTTCGAGAGCGTTTAAATTCTCCCAATTTATCATATTCAGAAGATATATAGTTCGTCTCAAGAACATAATAAATGTGTGAAAGAAAGATTGCTTATTTCCGAATCATATTCTTTTTTTTTATATGTTTCCATTGAGTAAAAATTAGTGTTGCGTAAGAGTCGACGATTTGTAAGGACGCGATAAAGATTTCAGTGGGTTTTTTCACTCTTTTTTTTTGCAATATTCGCTAATACCGGCGGGTCGATTCACTTGCCCGACTAACTTTATCGGTTGAGCCGAGGGAGTTGATTTGAATATTTTTAAATGTGTCAAGAATACAAACACATAGAGCGAGTGAGAGAGAGAGTGATTACAAGTTGGATGTATTTGCACGATGAGTATGTTCATACTCTATTAATTTTTTTTTTGCATTCTCTCTTGTCGAGCTATTATACAAGAGCTGTGGGTGTGAAATATTTAACAGTTGGCCGCAAACAAGAAGTCGAGCGCAGAAAAAAGAAGAACTATCTCTAAAGGCGCACGAGAATTTAAATAAATAAAGTATGAAAATAAATTTAGCATTTTGGCTGCCATTCGCGCTTTTTCAATCGTTAAAAAGAAAAATAAAATTCAATTTGACTGTAATGTGAACAATTGAATACGTGAAAGGGGAACGAAAATCAATCGTATTTTTCTAGGCGCGCTTATTGGCTTCGTTCATTTATATCAAATACTTTTCGCATCGTTGATGTACAAAATGGATGCAATGATGATTCGCTTGTGTGTCCAAATTTTAGTATTATTTTCAATAGTTTAACATTTCTCTTTCCTCATTTCCTTTGTTTTTTTGTAAAATGCGGTATTTGCAAAATTTTTGCTAGTGTCAGAATAATATTCTTACGTCTTTGTTTTCTTTTGCACAATGTCTATTATTCAGACACAAATTGAAAATTATCGCGTACAAGAACCGCAGCAAGTGGATTTACTGTTTTACTCTGTTAATAATAATACTCTGTACACATTTAATTTTTAGACACTTTTTGAATGGTTGTACGTATTATCCATTCGATTACATGAACTTACAGTGCCCGAAATGCGGTTACCCTAACCACTTACATTTAACTAAAAAAAATAGTAAAAACAAAAGATTTTCTCTTCTTTTTACTATAAATTTATTAAGTAACTATATTCATGTTTTTCACAAAAAAATATTTTCAAAATATTTTATATTTTTGAATTTTTATGAGTTTTTCTGATTTTTGGCATGTTTCAAGTGCGTAATGTGGTTAAGGCCACTTATAGTTTTTAACGTTAAAATCACATTTTTAGAAAAAATATAAATTAATATTTGGTGTGTTTGCCCTTGGCACGAGGTAGACTGTCATACAGTGTTTTGATTTTGGCCTGGAAGATGTTTTGCCAAGCGGATCAGTCAATTCGTCTTTGTTGTTGTTTTGTCGGCCATTCATATAAGCTTCACGAGCCAAAATGCCCCAAACATTTTCAATTATCTGGTTTCGGCGTCCAGTTGTTGAAATGTTGCATTCCGTGCTCCTGGAAAAAAGTTCAAGTTGACCTGGCCACATGAATTGGCGCATTGTCTTGCTGAAATTGATAGCCTACACCAGCACACTCGTAACCATATGATGGGAAATAAGGATGAATCATTTGCTGTCATTGTTCCGCGTTCATTCTGGTGAATATGAATGACAATGGCATCTTTTTGAGATACCCAATGGCTCCCCAAATCATGACTGAATTGAAAATCTTTTCTTCGTTGCGTAAATCATGTCAATAGTACGCAAATCCATCTGAGGCATCCACATTGAACTTTTTTTCGTCGGAAAATATGATTTTGTACCATTGATTTTCCCAGCGCAGGTGGCCCAACACGAATTTCAGGCGGCACTCAATATTGGCTTTTGATAACATTGGCTTACGCTTCATTTCCTTTTATTTTAAGTGTTTTGAACCACTTAAAATTTGTTGAACACGCCGAACACCAACAGGTGTTTCACTCAATAATTGACAAGCACACTTGAAACTATTGCCGGCACTTCGAATTAATCGGCGTTTTTCGGTACTTGTGATTGTCGGATTTCGGTACTTGAGATTGCCGGTCACGTAGTTTTTGCCATAATTTTCGCGATTTCTCAAAAAAACATTTTTGCCATTTCTCAAAAAACTTATAAAAATTCAAAAATATAAAATATTTTTCTGCGAAAAACGTGAATATAGTTATTTAATAAATTTATAGTAAAAAGAAGAAAAAATCCTTTTATTTACTGCGTTTGTTTAGGAAAATTAAAATGGCTTTAACCGCATTTCGCGCACTGTATATGAAATTTCGATTGAAGAGCAGTAGAATGCAATCCAGGATGCAATCTTGTTTCATGATACTTTTCAATTTTCAAGCAATATTTACTCAAAATAATATCGACTCCTATGCAAATAATGATTCCGATGCACGGATTTGTCATGATGCATGGTTTCTTATATATATGCTCAGAACTCAGGTGTTTTCTTTTTTTTGCAGTCCTATTCACTCTGTTTCATAATTGTTATTTTTTTTCTCTCTTTGCTTGTATTCAATTGCTTCTTTATTCTTTTTTGATGTTATTTATATATATATCTTTCTTCCCCTATCTGTAGAATCTTCGCTTTTCTTTTATTCTCACGAAAATAACATGTTTATGTTAATTTATTTCGCGTGTATTTTACTCAATGAACGGAATGAATAAAGGAAAAGAAAACAATAATACATCTGTTGTATATATATATATATTATACCTTGCACATTGAAGAATTCGTTTGTATTTTATTTTGATTATTTATTTATTTATTCGTGTTTGCATGACATGATTACATCCGCACTGAGAAATTTTCTCATTCTTAGATAGACTTGAATTTTTAGCGCAGAATTTTGTGATTTTCCACATAACGGATAAAATGTAATGGTGGAATTTTATGCAACGTTGATACTTGAAAGAGAAAAGAAAAAAAAAGAATTGTCCAGGTTCATTTTAATCTTTGGTATTGTTGTTGTACACAAATCGTTGATCGTTGTTTGTTCTCATTTAATTTTTTTTAAATTCAGATTGAAAGAGTGCATAAACGAAGACACTAAATTAAATCCATAGCAATAAAAATAGTACATTTGGTGGCTTAGATTAATTTTTAAAGCCTTGGATTCGTATTGCAATGAATGCACATTTATATATACGACTACCACGATATCAGAGGGATATTCATCAACACAAAAAATGTTAGTTTTAGCTATTTTTTCCCAAGTTTTCTAGTTTACATTAAAATAATACTTCGGAACAGAGAATTAAGTTGAAATAGAATAAAATGATGGTTATAATTAGGAATACACAATGGACAATCTACGAGTGAAATAAAAAATATTTTGAGGAATTATAACACTTTGATTGGATTCAAAAGAGTGAACAAATTATCAAAATTCCTTTGGTTGTTCAACTTTATTATTTTGCGCATTTTATAAGCTGAGTATTTTCACCATTGCTTATTCACTCTTTTGATGAAGAATAGCGATCGTTTTTAAAAATAGAACGGTTTTTCTGTATTCAACATTGTAAACATTGCATGCCCACTGAAATGAAATAATTTCGAATTGACGATCTCAGTGTTCCATATCATAATGATTTCAATATGTTTAATCATGAATAAGGATTGACTAGTTTGTGAAATCAATGGATATATTTCCCTTCTTTTTACTATTTCATTTTTTATTTCTTTTCGTATTGAAAGCAATTACTAATTCCTGTTTACTACATACAGAAAAGTTATTGTTCTTTTCCCTCCTATCTTTGATAATTGCAATGTGTTAAATGTACTATTTGAATGTTTCGTTATCATCATCTTCATTCTGAGACCAGTAACTTTATGTATAACTTAACATAATCATAAAAAAGATGAGCACGAAAATTTTAAATGGAATTGAATGTAAATCATCATCTCGTAGAAGGTCATGAATCAAAGACATCTTTTTCAGGGATTTTCACTTGAAAGAATTATTACTATGGTTCGCCACTTGTTATTTGAAGAATGATGTGAAATTCAATAATAGTTAGCCGTATTCTCACAGTTTATTTACACTTGATAGTAATATGTGGCTTTCTTCTTACGAGAGATCGTATTTTTTATAAGTACAAATGATAAAAAAATTACAAATTAGAGTATAAAAAATTCCAAAATGAAGAATAGTTTACCATTGCAACATTATCATCGGCATGGGTTATTCAATGAAAATAAGAAAAATCGCTTACCTTTTGTACAACAAGTGGTGTTCCAAAGTCTTTGCCACCTTGAAGACGGAGTCCCCAAGGTTGTGCATCGACACGATTCATACGTATAGTCATCAGTTGTGCCATATCTACATTTTAATAACAACAAGAGATAAGAGTTGAATAAAATTAAAAATTTACGTGAAATAAATGGAAAAAAATAAATAATATATGGTGAGTGAGAGCAAGAAACAGTATGAAAAGTGAAACATGACCAAACGAATCATCAACGGCAACATCAATAAATGTAGCAAAATAGTACGGCACAGCAAAAAGGTGTATTTTCAATTAAAACGCTTTAAAAATTTTATGCGGTTGAGACATTTGTGGCGTGAGCGATACGATGTATTATTCTATTCGATTGGTTTTCCATCTTTCTTTTTCCACCATTGTCGTCACCGTTGTTGTTGTTGTTACCTTCAACAATATATATTGTATTTGTTTCATTTTGAGAACGAAACGAGCAAACTGCAAGTGAGTATAAATACAAGCAATGTTGCAACAAGAAAAGACGATTTGCTTGATGCTCAAGACGCTTTATGTGAATAAATTTAATGACTAGAATACAAAAGAATATCGTAATGCAAACAAAAAATGTATTTTATTGACGATTCTGTTCCGTTCACTCATACTCATTCTAATATGCCGAGAATTAGTGTATTGTTAACCAAATTAAATACTGTACTTTGTTTTATTTTCTCTCTCTATCTGTCTATTTCTTCAATTATATTATTGGATTATTTTCTTCGCTTGACGAATTAATCTGCTTGAAAAAAAAAACACTTGGCGTGAAAAAAGAAGAGAAGAGTAAAAATAAGCCGTAAACAAAGTCTAATTACATTCTATACAATTCTGTATATTTAGGTGTGAACTCTCCCTATACAACGCCATCTCAACGGATGGAATTTGAACGATGGCAAGCAGAGACGTTGCTGCTGTTTAATACTGTGTGAACAACAAATATGCGAGAGAGAGAATGTGACGTCAGCAACGGTAATGCTTGCAAAACATTTTATATGAAGAACGGCAAACGATATTCTCTCTCTCCCATATTCGTTGTTCACACAGTATTAAACAGCAGCGACGGCATCAACGTCTCTGCTTGCCATACATTTTATATGAACAACAGCTCTGTGTACACACAGACTCTTACATACCGTTTACCGTTGTTCATATAAAATGTATTGAATGTTGTGGAGATTTGTTTGGAACTTTATTCAGATGGCGTAAGCCACTGAAATTTGTCATTGTTATATAGTATAATCAGACTTTGGCCGTGAATATCCTATTCAAACTTATGTACCAAGCCTAGCGAATTCGATAAGATTCATCAATATCAAGTATATGTGTTAGTGGTTTTCACACATTTTTTTAAAATAAAAATCGATTATCAATATTTTAGAAAACGTAAAATATGCAGTATACTGAGAGAAACGCGGTAAAATAGTAAAATGTTTAAAATAAAAGTCAAGGATCAAGATTTGTCAAAAAAATCTTACTCAATTTTTATTTTCATATAGAATGACAATGCTGCAACTGTATACCATTTTATTCTCGTATGTGCATCATGATCTCAATTATTTGCAACGAAGAATGGCTAATGGCGCTCAATAATGCACCAACGGTAATTTATCATAGCGTATATACATACTGAACCTGAAGAGTTGAATAGAAATGTTTTCGTAAATAATGATGATCACTCTCACTCTCACTCTCACTCTCACTCTCACTCTCACTCTCACTCTCACTCTCACTCTCACTCTCACTCTCACTCTCACTCTCAAAAAACTAAAATGCAGAATACATATATATGGACAATCTTCACTGTTGAATACAAAAAAATGCGATGAGGAGTTATTTCGTATGTTACGTATAAATTAATTTAATCTTCATTGAATAGAGTGATTGAAAGTGTTAACGTGTGTGGAAATTACGAACAAGAGAACAAGATTATGGGAAATTTAGGTAATACTAAACTTTGTCCATAATGCGAATAATTTTGTATACGAGCCAAAAATAAACCATTTTTTATTAGTTCGTTTTTGCCGCTTCAAGATATTCTCGAACACATAGGTACTGTTTTCTGGTGGATCAATTTATAATTTCAATATGCACATATCGCCGGATCTATCGTAGTACACAGTACTTAAAAATGGTTTTCATAAATCACTGCCACTTAATTTTTTGAGAAAGAAACAGGCAAGAATAATTGCTTAACATTAATTCAATGTTTCCTATTAATTTGTCTGAAACTGCGAGACGAAATATAAATATTAATTTTCTTCTTTTTTTTGTCTTTAGTGTTAATGTTGTTCCGTGTTGACGGTACTCTACAGCAGCAACAGTGATGGCATTCCCGCCATCGTGGTCGCCGTCATTGTTGTCGACACACCAACATAGGTTACATAGCGGAGAGAAAAAATAATATTTTTCTGCTCTGTTTGACCAGCACAAAAAATATTAGCCTGAATAAGTGGCATGGTACATACGTGAAGCAGCAATTATTGGTATTTTCAATTGACAACACCGCAATAGCTGTATTTATTTCATGTATAAATCGGATTGATTTGTGATAAGTTAATTTCTAGTTTCAGTTTTTATTTGTATGTAATTCAACGTCATTAACATTACGTCCGTGTTTAGGGCGCACAGCGAGGTCATGTTTTCTGTCATATTGCGAGAACGTTATTTATACCCAGACTTAAACTATAGATCACATTTTATTTTAAACTTGGGGCTATGATAGTGATGTAGAATTTTTGAAGAAAAAAAACCATTTGAACATTCTTTAAGAAATTGGCCGAATTTTTAGGTATTTGCAAACCTCATTTGAAAAATTATAATTTCAATTATTTCATACAAAATGCACTGCCGGCACTGTACGCCTTAAGCATAGACTCGAGATGGCTGTAACAAGCACGGATGTTAATACGATTCAGAACATTCCAACCACCAAGTTTCATACATCTATCATTTGTAGGTATTTTTTCATTTCGTGCAGTCTCTTGTCCCTCATGCACACAGATAATGTTTAAATTTTTTGCTAATCAAATTATTAGATATTTTGATTGATATCTTTGAAAAAAAGTGATCATTTCCTCTAAAATAAATTTTGTTCCAGTTTGTGAAACAGCATATAAACAATGAACAAACAAACGAACAAAAATAAAGCCCAAGTTTCGACACATATTAGAATCATAGAAGAAAAATAATTTTTTTTTTTTTTTTGTATTTTGATAAATTGCTTTTGAATATTTATTATTATTGAAATCTCAACGAGCATGTGCTAGTCTGGCATATGGTTATAGACGAGCATAGACCATATAAGTGAGCACGCCACTATTCTGGCCGCTATTTCATAGCCTGAAAATTAGTTTTGCCAACTGGTGCGCAATTTTTGTTTTAATTTATTGAAATTATTAGCTAACTGTTGTTGTTTTTGTTGCACAGCTATCGGTTGCATTAGCAACTTGTCATGGGCACTGCACTCGCTGTATGTAGAATATTAATTCAAGTTTGTGGCGCATATGTGGGTATATAGTTCCAACGTAAATCGAACTATAATTAAATGCGTTTATTATGTATGATCACATGAAGATACACAAATGTTTGCATTACTACATGAAGTTTGTACATGTCGTCCATACAGGGTCATTTTTTACATTTTTTTCTTCGCCAGTTCATTCTCCGTTGTAGTTTTGTATTATTTTTTTTCGTTCATTTTTCTATTATTATATCTCTTAACAACTGTGGAACAACAACAAATTTTTGTTTCCTTCTTATTTATAATATTTTAACGATGATGTATATTTATATATATATATATATGTGTGTGTGTGTGTGTGTGGATAGTATCTCTTCATTAAGCAGGACAATTCGATCCACAGTGGAATTGATTAGCTGATTTAATGTAATGTGGTGCATGTATACACTATACATATTGTGTATTGTTATGTATGCGATGCAAGTTTTAAGCATTTTAGATAACGCACTTTGTCGGCGAAATCCAAAAGATACCCGTTGCATTGTACTGTTTTAGTGACGTGATATGTGTCTTATATATACTTCATTCTGCTATCTCATTTGGTGCATTCATGGCGATGAAACGAAGTGCACGTAGTGCCTACTACGTGTCCGTTTGAACCACTGAGAACACATATTTGTGCTACCGACAGCACATTCGGGCGCGTAGTATGCACTACGTACACCTCGTTTCATCGCCTTGGGTGCATTTTGTACATCCAGGTTGTATTTAATCATTGTAAAAATGTGTTTTTATGTCTGGATCACAACGATATGCGTTCAGTTGAACTGAAATAAACCAAACCAAACCAAATTATACCAAAGAAGACAACAAGGACAAAAATAAAAAACTCGTTTTCGATAAGAATTCATAATTTGAAATTTTTGAATCGAATGAATATCAAAATTATTTGTCAATTGGGTTTAAACAGTTTCAGCAAAACTCATTTTGCATTATCAACCCCTAACCTCATTCTCTGACAGAGAATGTGAGATAGAAAAGAATTATACATTTTGTCGCATCATACATATACAAAAAAATCAAGAATTTCTGAAAAGGAAGCGAAGAAAAAGCATTAAAAATGCATCGGAAATATAAATGGATATGCCCAATTTCATTTTTGTCTGTCATTCTTATATTACTTTGTTTTGTATAAAACAGGTAGAAATTAACCACTGGAACTAATTCAATTCAGACTAGAATTTAGCATTTTCTGTCGTTTCTCAGCCGTACAATTTTGGCAGTAAGGCTGTTGTTGTATTTTTTTAAAAAAAGAATAGGTTAATTTTTTTATTTTGTCAAATGCTGATAAATGTGAAAGGCAACAACGAAATGGTAAAAAAAATTTCTGGTAAATTTGATTCCATATTTATTTAATGCAAATGTCTTCAAATGAGTGACAACACAAAATTACTAATTCTCAAGATAGTCGTCACAATTTATTTGAGAACGGAATTAATATTCGTGACGGTGGATGCATGTTTTTATTCCAATGAAGAAAAAATTGCAATTGTGGCAATCAACTAATGCAAGCTGTTATAGAATTTTTTTTTTCAATTTTTAGCTCTATATGAAAATTTATGGAATTTTTTTTTTTCGTTTTTTTTCTCCATCCACTTTGAAAAAAATTCAAATATTTATATAGAGTTATTAAAACCAATATTATTTTAAATTAATAATTTAGGCTATTCTATCGATTTATCATCTTATTTATATATAATTTTTTGAGAATGAAGTTTTTTATTTTTATATGATCCAGTCGTGTTGTATTTGTGGCTACACTTTATAAGTGCATAAAACTGAATATCTATTGAGTAGATCGAGAGTAGAGTATCATCAGACTTTATAGCGAAAAAGAAGAGTAAGTAATTGTAACATTAAAAATAGTTAAAAGAGAGTACGAATTGGATTTAGTAATTAAGTAAACATGCTCTCCTCTTTAGTATTGCCAAATTGATATTTTCACATACCCTCCCTTTTCAAAATTTATTTAAGTTTTTCTATGTACTCTCCCCTCGATCCACTCAATAGATATGTAAGTATTAAAATATTAAAATAATGTATTGATGTTGATTGTTTTTCGTTGAAATTCAGAACAAACGAGTATACTGTTCTCTAAAACAAACCACAAAATTAACTGCATCCTAAACCATGGAGTATGAACATGTCTATGGTTTAATTTTTAGATTAATTTCAAAAGTAAAAATGTGTTTGAATTCAAGTACGTAGTTATAATTTATCGTCTCAGTTAACTAAATATCTTCTTCATTTTTTCTTCTCTCATTCGTGCATTTTTTCATTCATTTCTGTGAAATCGTATTGTGTGTGCATTAAATATTTATGTTCTTACACATGTATCGTCGGTTCTATCATTGAGCCTCAGTGATTATCAAAAAATATGCTGTCCAAGAAAAATTCCCACAAGTGTTATAAAATCACAATTTACTAATTAAGTGTCGAATAACCAAAGTCTTCGATACCAATTTTAAATTTTCAAAAATATGTGACTTTTTACGAATTTTGTCTTTGTATTTCTTTTATATCTCAAGCTTTACGTGCTTTAAACAATATGCATATATGATGAAAGTGCAAAGATATCATTTGTTGAAAGTAAGCGGAGACGAAACATGTAGAAAAGAAGAAATAAAAACTGCCATAATGACAAATTGTGCTGTGCGATGAAAAATGCATAGGTAGAATACCTATAGAAAAATAAACAACGACTAAAAGAATCTCAAATTGTAATAGAAGATATGAAAAGCAAACGAACAAAATGATGTCTGTACACGAACAGTACTGGCGAATTTTTCATCATCTTTAACCATTTTTTCTCTTAAATATAAACTGAAAAAGAAATAGAAACAAGCGTTGTTCCCCATATATAACCTACTGATCTTAGAACAACAAGTGACGATAAAATCAATGGCACAATTTTCTGAGAAAGAAAAACACATACGTAGCATCTCTTATATGTGACCATGGATTACAATAATAAGGCGAGCAACTAATTTTCACCAAAACTCAAAGGTGAAATTATTGCCTTCTGCTACATATGTGTGCCACATAGAGGAAAAAGGCAACATTTGTCAAAATGTGACAAAATATCCGGTAGTAAATAAGTAAAGTTAACTCAACAATTTTTAAAAATATTACTTTATTCAATGAGACCAATTGCGAAAAACATATGATAAAAACGTCATCTATAATTATCGTCATCTTTATTGTTATCACGTGTGCAAAAGTAGCGAAGTACGTAGGCTGTGTTATAAGTTTGAATAATCGGGCCACACTAATGTCATTCCAGTCAAACTAAGATTTCCATTGGAAAGCTTGACATTTTTTAGCGTAAACGTTCTCAGAACGTTTTGCCATATGAGCGTTATTTGTTTTGTTTACAGTGACTTGAAAAATCTATCTAGGCAAAAAAATGAAATTAACTCGTGAACATTTTCGTGCATTTATTTTTTATGATTTTCGAGTGGGTTTAACTCAACATCAGTGTTTCGATCGACTTCGTTTGGCCTTTGGTAATGAAGCCCCATCCTTACCCAATGTTATATAAATGGTTTGTTAAGTTCAAATTGAGTTTGGTTGTTGTTCGTGGTCGTGTGTTGTTCACTGATGAATTCTGTGAAGGTCGTCCAAAATCTGCTGTTGTGTAAAAAAATATCGATGCTGTGCGTAAACTAATATTGGAAGATCGTCATGTGGCAATATTGGGCATTAGTAAGACCAGCATACAAACAATTTTACATGAACAGTTAGCTGTGAAAAAGATTTGTTCCCTTTGGATTCCACATAAATTGACCGATGAGCAAAAAGTAGCTCGTGTAAATTGGTGCGAACAAATGCTCGACAAATACGACAGTGGACGTTCAAAAAACGTGTATAATATCGTGACAGGTGACGAATCATGGATCTATGATCGACTGTATCGATGTTTCAAAATGAACCAAATCCAACAAAAGTTGTTCGTGCCATCCAATTTTCAAAAATTTCTTTTTGTTCCGTCACATCAAAGATCAACTGCGTGGACAACGATTTGCGAGCGTCGAAGAAGCTGTTGATGCGTTCAAAAACCATGTTTTGGAGGTGTCTCCCTCCGAATGTCAAAACTGCTATGACAAATGGTTCCATCGAATGGAAAAGTGTATAGAACATCATGGAGAATATTTTAAAAAGCAATAAAGCCATTTTCAATAAAACATAACTGTTCGTTAATATTTTTTATTCAAACTTATAAGACAGCTCACTTAGTCGAATAATTGGGACGTCGAATGGCTAATGTTGACTAAATCATATAAAGAGTATGTGTGGAATAGTTGATTATAATCGATTTAATTAAAAAAGTCAATTTTTTCTTACATGGGATGTAAATCGAATTTTGAATAGAGACGCTATAATATGTTAGGTTCCAAGTAATATCATTATATATGTATTTAAAGGTTGTTCTTTTCACGTCCTATAATTTGCATGATTATTATTCATTTATCACATAAACGATATGTTAATTTGCCTAATTGCTTTATTCATCTGTTTTACGTAAAAATTTATACTTTGCAAACTCAAACATTATTCCATCTTTTAATAAATGCCATATTCCATTAAACTAAAATAAAATAAAATAAAATAAAATAAAAAAAAAAAAAATCCAACTAACCTACATTTTCAAAACTACAGTTTACACGACTTGCGAGTATATTGCATAAACGATGACGGTATGTGCAGATCTTAATATTGATTTTTTTTCTATTTACTGTAAATTTGTATTTTTTTTTTTTTTTTTTTTTTTGATAATAACAAAAGAGAAATGTTCATACATTTCCAACCGGTCTTAGATGCAAAATGAATGAATAGTGTATTTGTAAAATCATACAAAAACATGTTATACAACATGTGTATAAATTGAACGTAAACGGATGCTTATGTTTGAATTGTAAAAACTGAGTTTCAGTAAGGAACCAAGCAAATAAAAATAAAACAAAAGTTTCGGAGAAAGAAAATACCTGAAATGTCAGAATTAAATAATAATAGGGTATATGTTAACTACAAAAGAATGGCTGGATGGAATGTGCTTGATGTCGACACACCGTCTATAAGCTGTCTGAAACATTTTAGGTAAAAAGTACATATTGTATAATGCGGCTCTTTTCCGGGGAGATGTATTGTTGCGCGTATCATTTTCAACAGGAACATAACATTACGAACAACAATAATAAAAGCCAAACAGCCCGATGACTCATCACCTCAACCAAAAATCTCAACGTCCGCAGACCATATGCCATATATGGTTTCATTCTTTTCTCTTCTTTTTCCAAAAGAATTCTTTGCTGTTGTTTGGCTTCTTTCATTCGAACGTTTCTCTCTCTCTCTCTCTCTTTGCGCCTAAAAAAAGAATTTTACTGACTATTTTGATGTGGTCAGTGTGTAAAAACTCGTTCACATTTGCTTCAAAAATCGATGTTGAATATATCAAATAGTCATCGTAAACTGTCCAAAGTATGCTCCCTCTCTCTCTTTCTCTCTCTCTCTCTCTCACTCTCACTCTCTCTGAGAGAGAAACTTTTTTTGGTTTTCTATTTTTTTCAATAAAAAATTATTACCTTAAAATGTCATAAAGTGTAAACAAATAATCCAAAATGTATACAATTAACAGAAAAAATGCGCCCAAAGCATGAAATCATCTCATTTGAATAGAATTCAACTTGAATTCCAGGGAAAAAGTCTATAATAGATTAGAATGAATGCTATACTTGCATTTTGATAACTCATTTCAAGTGACGTGTGGAATTTTTTGGTTGAAATGAAACAATGAATATTATGATTGTTACATTTGTGTAATAGTCGATCGCTGTACTTCAGCCGTTTAAAATAGATAAAGCAAAAAGTGTTTAAAAACATACAACAAGCTACAAATATGAATGTCCGTACAATTTAACCCATCTCTGTGTTTTCATCGGTCGATTCACTTGTGCTTCATTTTTATTCTTGTTTTTCGATAGCATCTTAATGCGTTTCGAGGAATTTCAATGACATTAAGATCGCACTTTACGGATACTAGTATATCTTTTTATAGTTTGTCAATGTATTTTTAACCGGTGGATTCATTCTTTGTGCTTTTGTTTTGGGGCTCCATGCGAGACATATTAATTACAGATAAGCAGATGGCTAATGTGTGCATCATTCAAATTCATTGCTAGCCAAGAGTACGAGATGAGTAAACGTTTGTCGACTCAGGTCGGCTGCTTAGCTCTGTATAACGTGTGACGTATTTTACGTTCACCCATTCTCAAATGATGAGTCAATATAATCGTTGGTCATCGAAATAAGGTTTGATTTTTTTATTATATTTTTCACGTCTCTCTCTCTCGCTTTCTCTCTTACTCTCACTCTCACTCTCATGTATGCCTATGACTTGTAAAATATTGTCTCAATTTTTGCTTTTATAATGACATAAAACATCAAATTTCAAGCAGAGTTTTGTTGTGTAATCGATTCATTTTCCATCATATTTGTTTCGCTTATGAATAAAATAACTGCTATGATGTAACAAATCAAATGTATGTTACTGCTGATGATTAATTTCTACTTTTCATCGATTTGCACTTCATTTTGTTGAGCAAAAATCCTCTACCCACCGATCCGAACTGATTCATTTCGACATTAAAATTGTTGTGAGAACCTATTACTCTAAACGCAATGTATGTGCAATATAGAAAAGTTCAAGAACGACATAATGTAACTATAAAAGAGCTTTGTGGAAAACTAGAAATGTTTTTTTGAGGCCAACATAAAGTTTTACAAAAACTAAAAAAATTTATTGAGTCATGTATATCAATTCGTTCAATATGTGTTATATATGTGTTTCACCGGTTTTTGACTTATTGAAAAGATTTTTAAAAAAATTTTCTGACTATCTGAAGACTTTCGGCACCGTTCGAATTGATTCAGTCTAATGTCGTTGGTGTTGTTGCTAATTTAGTTTCTGCTATTATTATCAAAGTTTTTAGTTTTTTATCTTTATCGGACAAATTGCAGGATTTCTTATTTTTCGAGGCGTTAGATTCATTCGAGAATTTTTGTTTTCATTTTTTTAATTGCTACGGGAAACTGTGACAAACAACTGAAATAGATAATATTTTTGGTGTTTGCATATTGTCTTTGTAATGCGTAGTTTTGTGCTTGATCATCGTTCATATTTATGTATGGCGTATTGAGAGCGTCGCTGTTATTGTGCTGAATAAACAGCAAACTTTGTACTAAGAATTTACGGATGGACAATATTACGAGATCACGCATCTATAAACATATAAGTGTGCAAAACAAAAGTGAAAATATCGTTCAGGATCTAAAATTAACATTTTCAACACAGAGCACGCGTATCGTATTTTTGCCATCAAAATCATTTATTTAGGCATTCGATCGGTTGTTTGTTGATTTTCTTCTCTTTCGTACATTCAAATACACTACAACGATTGCATGCAATGGAAATTGAAATTGAAATAAACAACGATTTTCGATTTTTATGGTGTTGCTTGCTTGCTTGTTTCATTTATGGAAAGCATCGACCAAACTAAGAAAACCAGTAAATTCGATTTGGCTGGGGCAAATATGCATCAGTTTTGTGTACAACAATTTATGCGAAATTAATCGATGAACGCCTGAGACAACGACGATGACGATGAAAACGGCAACGAAAACAAAGATGAAGATGAAACAGCAACACACGGAGCCGAAACGAGAAATGCAAAGAAGACGAAATTAGCAACAAATAACAAGACAAAATTAAGATCGTGCACAGAAAAATCGAGTTGTTGGCTAGTTTATGTATGCCTATCTGATTTATATTGTTGTCTTCAAATATTTAGTGCATTTGCTGTTTCACAACGTATTCACAATATATTTATTGTTGTCCTGGATATATATTGATCTTTCTGGTTTTTTACTCGAGCAATTCCTGCTCGTTTCTATTCACTTAGTCCATCCAAAGCTTATGGATGAATTGTTGTGGTTGGTAAATCTCGCATTTTAGATGATACTTTGCTGATCTGAAGGAAAGAAAGGAAGAGAGAGAGCGAGAGAGAAGCAGTATGTAAAGCCAATAAGAATAATATGTTGTGATTAGTGGGATATGGATGTTCTGCTAAATGTAACACATTGAGAGTTGGATTGTCGAGACCTTCATTGCTAATGAAGGACAAATGAATTATATATATAAATATAGATTTTTTTCCATCTTGCAAATAACAGAGTCGATTATTAGTGTACATTTATTTTTGTGGTAAATTTAATTCAATCGAATCTCGGTTACACACTATCGGCTTTAAAAACGGCGAGAAGTGAATTTTAAATAAAAAAGAAAAAAAGGAGCACATAAAACCGAACTAAAGAAACTGAATACACTGCTATTTCCACCCACCATTTCATATTGCGTGTGCACGTCATTCGAAATACAATCTGATTTGTGTGTTATTAGCCATTTTCCTCACTCACTCTCTTTTTGTCGCTGCTTACATTTCACACGAAGAGAGCATTTAAACGTTAATAAATTTCTGAAATAAAACATATTAATATCGAGAACATCTCATCAAGAATTTTCTACAAAAAATACCATTCATCCACCTATCTACAAATCTATCTATCCATTTAAGAATGTTATATGTTCAAGACAAAGCCATTTAAGTTACTAAATAAAAATACAATACATTTTTTATAAATACTATGAACTTGCAAATAAGAAAGAAAAAACAACAAACTATTACACATCACGAACTATCACATCATTTTTACTTTCATTTTGTCAAAAAAGCCAGTAAATGAGATGAAAGCACGCATCACAGCCAAAAAATGGTTGCAACGTCAATGATAACCACAACAGCATCAGTAGTAGCAGCAGCGACAACAACAACAATCAAAAATTAACAATATAATCTCTGTTTTCAAAGACCAAATTCAAAAATCATCTATAGACGACACCAGATTCAGTAACAAAGATTGTGCTCAGGGTTTTTTGCTTATAAATTTTTTTGCAAAATTCCCGCATGCGCCAAACAACAATTGAATTTATAAGAAAACATTCACATACGAAAATCTATTATAAAATTTTGTTCTAGATGTGGTGATATAAAAATAAACCCATGCAAATTTAACGAGAAATTGAGCGGCGAAATGTTTTTTCCCTTTTCATTCATATCTCTTTCTCTCGATCACTTTATAATTCGTTTTATTTTTATCTTTTTATTTTCAATAAGCAAAAAGCCTTCTGATGTGAAAATTTCAAGATTAAATAAAACAAAAAAAACAAAAAATTAAACAATTTCATTTTCGCTAGGTGTATGTGTGTGTGTGTGTATGGTCGATCTTCGCGATCTTGATGTAAATCAAAAGTCCCGCATTAGAAATACAATGTGATGCTTTAAGAAAGTTAAATGAAATCAAAAATAACGAAAAAAATACGAATTACAGAATTGTTGTCTGAAAAATCTTCACTTCTTCTCATTGTTATTGAATGATTTGATTTTTGTGGCTGGTTTCAGAAATTACATAAGTAATTAATCTGATTCTTGTGTAAAGATTTTATCTTGATCCGCTTTTCTGATGAAATAATGAAATATCACATAAATTTGAATCAAAATATCATTCTTTTGATTTGGCGTAATTCATCAATCATGTGTTTTTCTTTTGTGATTGGCAGTTTGTGTGTATGTTACGATTGAATCAAGATCAATTTGAATGAATTGCATGATTGATTGAAATGTTCTGTTTGTGTTTGCTGACATTGGGTGACGCGGTTCGTCCTTTATATTTTTCATTTCATTCCCATTGAGCAAAAATATTTCATGAATCATTCACTTCAGTTGAAAGAATAAATATATTTTATTCATCGTTATCACCTTGCTTGAAGAGTCAACGCAGAAATATGTCAATGTGGTTCGAATAAAGAGAGAGAGTGCGAGAGAAGAAAAAAATCATTTTCGCTAAAAATATAACACATCACAAGGAATAATGTAATTCATTAAATCGTATAATTTTGATACTATCTACTTGTGCTTGCACACAAAATAATTTTTATAGGCTCTTTCATTTCTGATTGTTTGCATTTGACGATCTTTCAGGAACTGTTGACGACACAACTTGATAAACAGCCACAAATGCAGAGATTATGACCGTTCTCGATCTAAATTTCAACAAATGAATGAGTTTGATAACAATAATAAGATGACTAATTTTTTGGGTATGCTTTTGTATTATATGATGTGTGCCAATTTCTGCACCTTTTCCACATTTTTTCTATACTTCTGTCATAGAATCAATATTTGCATAGCTGTAAAGAAAATATCTTTGTATTTATTCTTTTACTATTTTGTGGCAAGCATATTGATACTATCATCCATTATTAAATTAAATATTCAATCTTTTCAATAACATATGATAGATGCCAATGTTATTGGTTTTAAGTTGGCATTCGCATCAAATATTTAACATTTTTATCTAATTAATTAACATATTATCTAATTTACATGATAATAAATGATTGAATTTACTCTCGTTTTCAATGAGTTTTTACTACATTCTTCATAAATCAATTGAATTGAAAAAAAGCCGCAGTTCGACAACATTTAAGACGCGTTGGCGACATATTTTCGCTTTCAAATTTCAGACACCAAAGCTTATTAAAAATTTTAATTTGTTTCAACATGTTGTTGTTTTGATTTTGTGTGTTGCTTTGTGCCGTACATTTGAACAGTGTGTTCGTTTCGTCCGATTTTCCGGCATAAAATCTTTGATGTCCCGTTTTTTTTTCTCAAAACAAAAAAAATAAAAAAAATAAAAATTAAAAATTTTCTTCTGATTGGACATCTGAATTCAAGTATACGTAATCAATTTGATTATAGGCATTCACATAAAATTTTGCGATAATAGACGATGGATAATAGTAGCCGAATGATCTGAATAAAACATTTGTCACAATGATAAATTCAGCAAACATATTCACAGTGCAAAAATGTGCGTTTTTTTCATTATCTTTTTTGCCATTTTAGTCTTATGTGTGTTTTGGATTTTCTTTGCGTTGTTATTAATTCTGTGTTGCTGTTCATTTATTTGTTTGCGTCGTTTCGGACGATCTTCTGATCAATATGCTGATGTATTGTATATTTAAATAAATTCATGTTTGTGTTCATGTGTGACCCTTTTCTCGGTTGTTTCGTTTTTTCTTCTTCTTTATCGTCTTTCTTCTTAGTTATTTTTACAGCTTCATTTATTACATAATAATATAGGTCTGCGTTTTGCAAATTGTTTTTTTCTCGTTTTTTTTTTGTTTAAATATTGATTAGTTTCGCGTTTATTTATTTAGTGAAATTTTAAATTTCATTTTTCAAAACAGTCATACATAAAGGAACATCAAGAGCAAAGAACATGTGAAAATGAATCGATACGATTCGATTCTTTTGTTCATCATATAAAAATGCATGCAATAGAACGACAAACGATGAAAGGAAGAAACAATATATTTGTGTGTTATTTCTCAGGCCACAAAACTGACTTGAGAATTGCTTGAGTATGTTATGTGCCAAAAAAAAAAAAAAAATTATGTAGGTGAATCGAGCAAAATACCGCCACCAATGCAGTTTGGTTGAAATATGCTGCATTCTACGAGTACTGCGGATGCAAAAACTTGTTGTTTTCGTTACATTTTTCGTTTTGTCGTTTCTTATTTTCCAATTTCTATATCTCACTCGCACTTGCTCCTCTTCCATCAATTTGTAATCGTTGTTTGTCAGTACATCATTTTTCATTGTCGTAATTTTACTTCGACAAGATTCAAGTCGGTTCTCTTTTTCTCTCTATCCTCTTTTCTCTGTTGTTGTCTCAACCACTCTCTCGTTTCGTTTTTTCTTCAAATATTTCGAATGTATATTTTTTTACGCAGTAGCATTGCACAAGCACGCGAACACTCGATGAGAATTAGCTCATTAGTGAGAGCACTTTCATCATTTCGGCCGAAAAACAATCGATCTCTCGCAGCAACTCGGTTATATATTGCAATTATATTCTTCGGTCTCTCCTTGTCTTTGTCTGTCAATCTCTCTGTCTGTTTCTCTATTTCTTTTCTTCGAAAATGAGAGGTGAAATCTGGGTTTGACCGGATGAATTTGGCAAGTCAATCGAAATTTTTGTCGAATCACGTTGACTAAGATCTGTATCAGCTCGAATTGCATGGCCTTTTTATATGAATAAAAGTGTACAATTTTTATAAATTACTTTTCTTTTTATATGTCGTCATCTGGACTGTTAACATCAATATACATACGCATTGAGCACGATTACACATTTAATTTTTAATTTGAAGAATTCAATGAACTACACTGTTATTTTAAATGGATTAGAAATTAATCCTTTTGGATTAATTCAAGAAAAACTCCAAATGGATTAAAATATTTGCATATATATAATTCATAAGATCACTCATATATTTTGTATTTATAATAAACAGCCATTAACTTGATTACGCGTAAACAATCCGTTGTTCTATTTCTACTTTATTTTGCTGTGTAAATTGTAATCGTTTCGCGCAGCACTGACTGGAGAGTGAAAAAAAAACGTTTTCTGTTCATTTGTTTTCATACGATGTTTACAATACATGTATTGTATGACTGCAGTCATTGATAGTTCTTTTCTCAACATGTATATTTAATTTGCTGGGTTTCAAAAAGTGTGGAGATTTCTACATAATCAAAATTTGTTTATTGACAAGATGATTCGACAGTATTTAGTTTTTTGTTGTCATTTTATGTGAATCGAATCGGGATATTCAGAATAAGAAGAGTATTGCAGTTTTTGAGTATTATACAACAAATGTGTGTGAATGTTTTTTTTCATTTGTCTATTTTGTTCATTTCCAAACGAAATCCCATTTTATTTAAAAGCATAACATGGAAACAATAAATCCAATGGAATCAAAATTATTGAAAAGTATATAAATTAGACTGATTTTCGTTTCGATATTGAGTACGTTCGTTAGCACAATATATTAGCAGTGAAGGAATAAAATATAGCGATTGTTCATTTGTTTGAATCCGGTGTATTATATGTGCAGTGATTGTTCGGGATTTTATCATTTTTTAAAAAGTGTGCAGATTTATGCCTGTGGATTTGATATCAGGCAACTGCACATTTTAGAAAACATGCATTGCTTCATCAGCATTTGAAAGAGTATAAATAGGGGAAAATTCAGGAATTCGCATGTATTATCCGAAATTAGAATTGTTAAAGTAAATCATCAAAATGGGTATGGCAGGCCGCAAAAGAAAGTTGAAGAAAAAGATGGCGAAGAGTGCGAAATAAGTACAAAGAAAATTAAAAGATCCAGTGATTGCGAAGGAAAAGACAGTATTCTTATCATAAAATGTGCGCTAAAAACTATTCTGAAAAAAAATAAAAGTGATAATTTGATGGATTATATTGTGCGATACACAAGCTCAAAGAGTATTGAACACGCAAAACTGTGTCACTTGACCTTTCTACAGTTGTTGCACCTTGTGAATTCTAATTATGACCACCAGAATTGGCAATATTTTGAAAAGAACAGTAAAGAGGCCAATGCAGAAATTATGGATTGCTTCAAATTGATGCTTGAACAACACGCCGGCGATTTCGGAATGCCAGCAGAATTCTACGATTTGTGTGTTCAAAATAATATTGAGTTCCCAAACTTGACGATGGACAATCCGTTCCAATACATCGTCAATGTATACCACAAATTTTAAACAAATTTGAAAACACACATGAAGAATCGCATACGCAAATATCTACACATTCAACTTCATGAAGTGAATCGAATTTATTGGGGTATGTATGTATTCAATGATGCCGACATCAACCGAACCATCAGAAATGTGGTGGATGGATATTTTCATGCAGGCTGGGATGAAGACAGAGTCTTGGATATTCTGGCAACGGAGTTGCACGTCATCGGTTTTCCTATAACACCATCATCCACATTGCGAAAAGTAATTAGTGTGAAGTAATTCATGGAACAGAAGGACACTTATTGGCAGAAAATCTTTGACATGAATAAAATTCACAAACTGGCCCGGAACAAACATCAGTTTCGCTATTCATTCATGACCGATGGTGTTTCAGTATGTTTAATGTACAATTTTCCTCTAAAAGAGGAATGGCTATCACAGTTGGATCTCATCAAAAATCGATACAATATTGGTGACTTCGACTATGAAATTGGTATTGATCCCGGCATTAATATGAAGACCGCCATAGTGCGACGCGATATTCGTACGAGCGAAGAGGTAAGTATTTGTTGTTGTTGTATTTATTTTTAGTTTTCAAAATTAATTTCGATTAAAATCGTTGATAAATCAATTTGATTGATTTGATTCTTCTTTTTGTCTTGAATGCATAAGCCGATTGTTCAAATTGAAGCTATGAAAGTAATAATTGTTCAAAATGAAAATCTTAATTGATTTCTTCGTTTATGTTGTTTACGTTTCTCTATTTAGGTCAACATAAAAGAGCAAAACAAAGCATATAATTGGCATGCCAAGACAAAGTACCGTAAGAAATGCTGGGATAAGCTCACCAAACATTATCAAACACATGCAACGTAATAAATGTGACATAGTATTAGTTTGACAGCAAAACTTTTTCACAATGAGTCTGTTCGACATGCGTACATATTTATTAAAACTTGCATGTGGTAGAATCAGATACAACTGTGGTAAACACGTATTGTCACCAATGAATATCATGAACATACCCCAAACGTTTTTTGTGTGTGAAGAACAGGATGATCTTGACGCTTGATGAACAGCGTAAGAAAGAGAGAAGATTGTGCAATGATCCTGAATGTCGATGAATTCATGACATCTCAAACGTGCGCGAAATGTTTCAAGCGTTTTGACAGGCGAACGAGGAGTCATAAATTCAAGGTGTGCCGTAAATGCATTTACAATTCACAAATGATTATACTGACGAGCATTCTAACTAAGTCACGTGGAAAATTGGCCCCAACAATTCATATTGTACCAGAATGGCAGCTGAAAGTCGCACGGACTACTGTTTGGCCTCGTGATATTGTGGCCGCTAAATGCATCTTATACAAAGGTATGTGTTTATTAATGATTGGTTGTTTATTTATCATTTCAATAATATGAAGAAGAAAAAAAACAGATTGAATGAATCAATTTATGTTATCAATTGTGTTTGTTATTTTCATTCAACAGGGCATAGCATTGTATGTGGGCATGGAATACATGATAAAATAAAATCGATAAAAATAGATTTAAGATAGAAAATCAGATATTTAAAATCTATAATGTAACATTTTGTTGCAAGCCTGTCATACATTTGTGGGTGTTGCTGCTGAGGCATTTGCTGTTCACGCTTCTATACCCAAAATCCGTATTGTAGGTAGAAACGCACTTCCGAGATGTCCGAAATATTTCTAAGTTCGAAATTATTTTGTTTAGAATTGCAAACACTTTTATTTTGCTTTTTCGTGAATATTTATTCAACGTTTATTTCGCTTTCTTTAATTTTACAATTTTCCTTACAATTCACTAGAGGTCTTAACACTTCGAAAGTTGAGAAAGAACTGAACTGAACTACTAAGATTCCCCTGCTCTTATATACTTTTTGATCATTACTTCATTAAGCCACCGATAGGGTGTGCTGTTATCGAATCTTAGTGAATACTATAGGGAAGGTTATACTCTAATTTGATATTGTTCTAAATGATTTTATTGAATATTTTAGAAAAGATTAATAATTAATCCTAATGAAATACTAGTGTAGAAGAGATTAATGAAAAATAAATGTTGCCAACAGCAGTTCGATTGTATCTTTCCTTTTTTTCTTTCAATAGCGATAACAATCGAAACAACAAAAAGAATGTTTTTAGTTGGCCGATTTGCTCCTTATCGCCTACTATTTTCCTCAATCATCCAAAATCTTATTTTCCGTGTAATTTCACTTCGATCGATCATTACAGCAAAAACAAATGTACAAAACATATTGAGCGTAGATACAGCTACATTACGAATGAAAGCTATGCAAATCAAATTTATTACATCTCATTCAGTTGCCAGAATATTAACCAAATCGCAATCAGTTTCATTATCTTTAATTACTCTTTTGAAACAGTGTAAAAGAAATAATTCAAAATGAGATTTTTAGAAAGAGCGAGCATTGGGCAATGAGCATATTTGTATTGATATAATACTCACAAACAAAAAAAAGAAATAGTACCAACCATCGTAATCTTCGCTGAGAATGTCTGCACAACCATTACTCTCTTAATAATAAAGCCCACCAACAATACTGTCCGAAAAAAAAATAAATGAAGAAACTATATTGATTAAAATAATGCATATAAATGACTGAATAATTTTCTTCATTTAGGTTTCGTATTTTTTCTATTTAATTTGTTGGCATAAGTGTGGCTCTAATTGTTGTTAACGCGTTTGCTAGTAACACTAAAATTTCGATTTGTTTCGATGCGAAGCAATTAGATGAATATTAGACATGATTGACGACCAGAAGAAAGAAACCGGCAAAATATTTTTATATTTTATACGTGAACAATTTTGAACATCATCTGACCATCAGGCGAGAGAAAAAGTTTATGCATACATGAAAATAATAAATATATCATAAAATGATGGTATGATGAGCCATGCATGCATAAAATGTAATCTGTTGCGGAATTATTGGTTGAGCAGAAGAAGAAAAAACAGAAAAAAATCAAGACGAAAAAGATGAAATCTCTCTTCTGTCTGGCTCTAAGATTCAAATATTGTTAGCCGAATGCGATTAATCTTCCCAAAATATAATTCTATTTTATTATTCAATCAGATTCGCAGTGTAAATCAAATCGATTGCTATTGATCAATTGATCTCTATTGGCAAGAGTCATTAATTGTCAAGACGAAATATTATCAGCAAACTCATGCACAGATATGTTTCCTGCTATTCGATATTCAGTCAGTCGTTTCTCGATTCTCGATTCAATACCATCGGTTCGATTTATTTAATGTTTGAAGTTCGTTCGTAATTTTTGAACTTGACTTTTACTCGGTTTTTACTCCCTCAGTTAGAATAAACTTTAACAACATCCACAATGATGAGAAAGACAATAAGTGCATGTAAGTTTTTTATGAGTGTATTTAAAATGGATTTTTGCACAGCCAAAAATAAAAACCACAATCTTATGGTAACGAGATCGTCATTGGAGATCATTCATCAAAAACAGTTAATGCTCAAGCAATGTCATTGCATAGTAAATTAAGCTATGATCCTTGGATGTATTTGTGTTCATTTTCTTTTCTCTTTCGTCATTTTTCACTTTTTTTCATTCAACGGATTAAATAACGGTCGCTTAGAACAAACACCATTGACCAACAGATTTAATCATTAAATGGAGGGAAACTTTACAATTTTTTATTTTTCGTTTTGCTTACATTCGATTGAAATAGTTAAACGATCAGTTCCATAACATCGATATCCATCTCAATCGTAATGATTTCACAATAATTAAATGCAATCATTGAATCCATTTGCACATTGAAAATGAAATCAACGCACTTTCGTTTTAATTCCATTTATGAATGCATGTTTTATTACCTAAAGCAGCTTGCCAACCAGTTGCACTAAAATTTTTACTATTGAAATGTGCAATGTCCATTGGCCAATAAAATCAATCCTCATATAAACTGCATCAAATTCATTTATAAAACAACAACAATAAAAGCAAAAAAAGAGAAAAAACATGAAACACGAAGAAATTTACAGAGAGAGTGAAGAAGAGAAGAAAATACCACAAACTAAATAAGTACGAACTTGTGAAAGACAAAAAAGAAACCAATGGCATAAAGAGGTGGTTTCGATGTGCTGACACAAAAAGGTGTTATAACTTTCTGGTTGTATTTGTGATTTTGGCATAATGCTCAGGTTCAATATCAATAATTACAAACACGGTTCAGTGTTGCACTAACGAAATGCTTCCACTTTTCTTCGCTTTGTAATGCTCATGCACACAAATACACAAACTTTAGAACTTCTTTTTTTTCATTTCCATATGGATTATTCTCTTGAATTATCACATTTTCATTTCAATATGTTTGGTTATCTGACGGCAAAATTACATGATTCAAAGCAATGCTTCATATGGTCGATTGAATGTTATATACTGAAAGCATTGCGAATGTTTAATTTTAAATTCAAGAGATTTTTCTCGGTTTGACTTTGTTGTTTTCTTAACAAATGCTAATGAACATATCTGTGAAGTGCTAATTGGAAACCACAGTATGAAAATGGATCAATTAAATTTTGAATTCCAATTTGAAGTCAATTTGGTTGTTGTTACGGTGTTTATGTACAAATTTCTCCAGTTCTTTCTCTCTTTCAATGTCCACCCATCATCCTCCCCATCTCACTATACATATATATATCGCTTTTTCAAAGTATACAATCACATTTTTGCATATTGTGCGTATGCGGTTAATGTCATCGGTGAAACAAAACTGTCCAAACTGCAATAAAAATCGGATTTACTTCTTTCACTTTGTTCGCTTTGAATAGTTGTTTTTTTTCTGCTTGTTTATAAAATTCATTTTGAATTGTACAGTAGACTGAGTTATATACGTTTATGGCATTTAAACGCGATATGTTTTACTGGTTGGCTTGTTATTGGCATCAATGGTATGTCGTTGGTGGAGTTTAATTTAGAGTGCGTTGTGCATAATTTTTTTCCTTCGTCTTTTTCTTTCACAGCGCTTCACTGTTGATGCCGTCACCGTTGATGCTGCATTTTATTTAATATATCATTCAGTGAATATATATATTGATATCTGTTTAATCTTCTCTGTGCAATGGTCTTCCAGATTCACGTTTTCTCTTTTTCCGAGTTCATGTTCATTGTAAAATTATTGACACTAAAAATTGCTTGTTTTCATTTCACTTTGCCCCGTGTGAATATTTCTTTGGTTGACACATTTAATTATTGATAATAGAGAGTTAAGCAATTATAATGAATGAGTGAATTGAACATTGGCATTTGAATACTTTAGTTTATTTTACTTCTTTTTTGCTTTTACTTAACTTTTCTGTCTTAAATTTGAAGAATTCGAATGAAATTAAAGCGATCATTGAATTATAAATTTTCCCACATTGAAGATACAAATACGATACCATCGAAAACTTTAAAGCACATAGTTGCAGGATAAAAAGATGAACATCTATATTTATTTAGATCTTTCACGCGTGAATATAATTAGTGGAGGATATCGGAAGAGTTAACCAGCAGTTAAACGAAACAAAAATTTATCAGAAAAGTGTAAAAAAATAAAAAAAGTTGTTATAGGGCGATTGAAAATAATAAAAAGAATCTAACACACTAAATATTCGACAGTAAATGTTCATTCGATTGATTAAACAATAAATATTGGATTGCAATAACTATATGTAATACATTTCGTTTCCATGAAACGTTTATTTCCAATCGTTTACTAATCAGTGAATATAATGCACTGATGATATCAGTAGCGACATTTTTTATCATATTTATTTTTTGTTATTTTGGTTTCATAATCTTATGAAAAAGAAAAAAATAAGACCTGCAAAAAAGGAACAAAAAACTGAAAGAAAATGAACCTAATCATATTCAGAAATGCAGAAATGCAGAAATCCCAAGAAAACAAATTGCCATCAAAAATCGGTTTTTGGTTGAAATATGTTCCAGATCAAAACGTAATGTAAAAGAAAGGATGTGAAATTTCGCGGATATTCTCGTTCTTGGTCATCGATGAGCGATATTGTGATTATTTATTTTATAATTTATAAATACAATGCAAGTGTGATGAAATGTTTATATGGCCATGGCTGCCATAATGATGATAATTACAAATAATAACTTCAGAAATTTGGATTAACGCGGGAGTAAAAGAGCGATAGAGATAGATAAAAAAAAAACGAATAAAAACTCATATAAACAAACAAACACGGCAAATCAACAAAGACAAAATTCAAAACAGCTAAACCAAATACAAAAATAACGTAATAATAAGAGATAAAAGGTGCGCGTGAATGAGAGATCGTATAAAGTCTAAGCAAAATAGTCGCTTGAAAATAAAACGAAAGAAAAAGAGAGAAAAAATAAAACGATAAATAAATGCGGAGAAAAGACACAACGAGGGTCAACTTAAATGAATGCACACAGCAGACACAAGATATTTTTGTTTGGCTTTGGTCGAGTTCGCATTGTGCATATTTTAAATTTGGTTGTACCTTTGTGGCACTGCCTGTTCGCGTGTTTGTAGTACCTCTTTGCCAAACATGTAGAGTATGTGAATATTTTTGCATATATGTAAAATAACGATGCGAAACACAACAGTGATAATGTACACTAAAATTTTGCCATGTACCGTTTACATAGCAGTTGTGTGTGCGTGTGTGCGTTTTTTTGCATTCGTTTCTCTTAAAATATATGTGTAAAAATACGATATTTTTTGAAACATTACTTAAAATTACCATTCGTTTGCGATTTGACTTACCTTCTTTTTTAGGATTGTGTTTTTCCCCTGTTGCGTTCGTCCTCTTGTATGTTTATTTATTTGTTCTGGCTTCACAACTCTCCCTTTACTTCTTCCCGACTTTGTGATCGTTGCTTAAAAATTCGTTGGATCGTTTGTATTGTTGTTGTTGTTGTTGTTGTTGTTGTTGTTGTTGATGTTTTTATTCTCCGTTTGTATCGGATGGTTTTATTTTTCGTCTCTTCTTTTTTAATTACTTTTTGCACTCTTGATAATTTTTATCAGTTTCTCTTGAATATTTTTTTCTTCGTTTTGGTTTTTTTTTTATACTTTTTATTCGTATCGCAATTATAATTTCCACTTAACAGATATACTACACGCTTGCTTTTATTGCAATGGATACACAAACACCCACTAACGCGTAAGTCTAAAATTTCAAAAATGAAGGAAGAGAGAAAGAAAAGAAGTAATTTGTTGAGAAAACAACAAAAAACGAGAGAGCAAATCCAAACAGGCCAAAAAATTATTTTGATGATACATAACAAAATGTGCTGCATTAATGTAATGCGTTTTCCGTTTGTTCAAATGACAACTAACATATTTATATGTGTGCGCCCATATGTAAGTATGACTGTTTATGTGTGGCACAATACATCTAACTCGAATCATATTGAATTTTGGCGACTACTACCACCAAAGCTCCTACCGTTTAGATTAATCACGTGGAAAGCGCCAAAAATGACCTATCATATTTAATGTCAGCTCATTCATTAAATATCTCAAAAAATTATCACTGATATTGTGGCCTCAATACTCTTATCGTATGCACCATTCATCATTTCCCCATTAGGGAACTTGAAAATGTTATTCTGAAATGGAATGTTAGCGACGACGATGACACTGACTTCTCGATTCGCGTCGCATACGCAATCATCCAAAAATAAACGATTCAGCCAGATTTAAAAAGGATTAACATGATCACATTTCAAACAATTTTTCTTTCTGAAAAATCATTGGTATGAATATAAATACTTCGTTGAAAATGAGAAAGAGATTAAGGAAGAGAAAGAGAAAGAGAAAGAGAAAGGGAAAGAGAGAGAGAGAGAGAGAGAGAGAGAAAGTTTGTGCGCGCGCTTATGTCAGCCAGTAAAATGTTATTAAAATTAGCAAAAGTGTTGAGAATTATTAGCGTTGACGACAAAAACAAGATATCAAAACGATAAAGAATATGGACGTATCATAGGTATTATGTGATCAAGCGAAAGAATCTTGGATAAAGTTCACATGTAGTCATCTATTCGTATATGTTATACATTCAATATATGTAACAATCTATTTGTAATTGGGCGCGAACGCCAAAATTCTCTCTCATTTTCGGCTTCTTCTTATTCTTCATTTTATTTTCAATCGCCTTTTTCCATCTATTTCTACTTTGATTATTTCTAGCTACATATGCAAACGCTTACATATCGGCCCCCCTTTTTTGATGTGTGGGAAAACTTTTACCGCTCAAACATCGTATATTTTCTTTTTTTTTTTTACTTCTCTCTTTTTCTTTCTCATTTTCACGCACATTCTACACCTCATCTGCACTCCATTTCTCTCTACCAATAAATAGAATGAAATGAATTTTCATATGATTTCAACTAAAAAAATAAAAATACAATCTTTGGCTCTTGCTTTGCTATATGAACGATTTTCGATGTCATTTTCAGACAGTTACATATAGTTCATCCTCGAGGAGGCTATCAATGTGGATTATTTTCACCGTAATACTTGGGTACGATATATCTCGGTATATATATATTATCTCTTAGATGTTCTTTTTTCTTATTCGTTCAATATATATATATATATTATCAAGGACTTTCGCTAATTCTTATTTTTAGATCAAGTTTTGGGCGAAATTTTGCTACTGTGATCGAAATTTTATCTTAAATTTAATGGGAAAATTAAAATAACATAAGGCAGCACACATCGAACAAAATTAAGAAGAAAACAAATAAATATATGTGCGCGAAAATAACTAAATAACAAATTAAAAATATTACTTTTATTTTCGAAATGTAAATGAAGCGACAGTGAGCTGCAAAGTAATCGTCAGATTTCCAAATGGAATTAACAAACTAAATTCTTCAATATGTTTGTTGCATGTGTAATTATATGATTATACACTAATATTACCACAAGAAATGAGAAAAATATATTCATTAATGTATAATTTCATTCAAAAAAAAAAAAAAAAGAAACTAAAACAAGTTAGTTTAAAACTATTAAATTAAGTCGCGAATGATCATCACAATACACACAAATAATGATACTTTTAGTTGAGTCAAAATGCTCATTTTTTGATTACTCACATAAAAATAAAAATTCAAATTCAAATTTAAATTTCTTTTGGTCACCGAAAAACAACACACAGGCTTCAGAAATAAAAAGAATTCACACAAAACAAAAAAAAAACGACAAAATACACAACGAACGCTTTTTGCGTTTCAATGCTCAATTTTTAAATCCGACTTCGCCGACTTACGGATCTCGAATGATGAATAATATCGGTGCAAAATATGTACTATTTTCGCTTTGATCGTACTAATGGAAGAGCTAAGTGTGAGAGTACAATGCAGAACGAAGACGACTTGAGAAAATACAAATATGAAAAACATTGTATTTGTATCCAAATGTATCTTTGTGTGTGCTTATATTGTTACGATTCGATTTGAATTGAATATACGGAAATATCGTAATACTTCTGTTTTGTAAAGTGTGTATCTCGATCGTACTCATACTAACGTATATGAATGCGCATCGACGGCCGCATGTCGGCTAACATTTGAATCCCATGCTGCAATCCACATACAGACATAGACACAGACAGAGACACAAACACAGACACAGACCCAGACACATACTACAAATACGTATATAATATTGGATCTAACGCTTAAGCTAAATGCGTCAGTTTTAACGTGATTGTATTGCGTGTATCGATCAGTGTGCAATGAGTCAATATATGAGTACTGCAGAATTGTCTTATTTATATTTAATTTTTGTTTTCATTTTGATTACTTTAAGCGAGAATTTGTATTTCATTTACTACGACTGGTTATTGAACAAATACGGGCAGAAATAAAGAATTATACCAGCAAAATGAATATATATGTATATATATTTTATAAACCGGCCAAAAAAAGAATGATGTAGGCAAGTTTAGTTAGTGACACTAAACTTAGTCTAAAATTTGTAAACAATTTGTTTGTATGGAATTTATTCAAAAATATTTCCAATAGAATATTTTCCATGTTGGATTCCCTACTGTGGGAATTCCCACACAGTTTACTAAAAGTTATAAATATAAGAGAGTTAAATTGTTTAAATAAATATGAGAGAGCATTTTTTCATACAACTTCAATACAAATTTCATAAAGAAAGTTAGGCGATTTGCACTTCTGAACTTTCTCCAATTAAACTGAAACTTTAAAAGACTGTTTAGTATCAAAATGGGAGAAAATATTTGGCAGTACCTCATAATAATTTCCGACATCATCGTTCTTTGAACCGAACCAAACCACATTTATTTACATTTACAAGAATATATAAAATCATTTGCAAATTGAAAGCGTTACAAGTGAAAAAAGTTTGTTATGGTAAGAGATAATTATTGGTTGCCAATTCTTTAAAATAATATCTTAATATGCCGCTAAAACATCAAATTGTGAAATTTTCTAGTGATCGGAATTGAATTAGATATTTCACACTTTAAAATACCTCTGAGCAAAATCTCAAATAACAGGTTGCTCCATCATATGTTTAATCATATGGATTTGAAGCTTTAAAGTTTGTTTACAGCTTTACTCTGATGAATTTTTGTAAAGTGATGTGAAAGTTTTTTCCATATGAAAATTGTTTTGATTTTTATTTGAAAAGAAAAAGCTTTATTCAAAAAGATTTCGTACATAACGAGTTTTTACTTTTATATACCTGAATCATTACATAGGAACAAAACTAAAACGATAACGAAACGGAACAAGCCGTTAATAAAAGATGTGAAAACTAATGGAAATAAATCACTAGGGGGATTTCTCATACAGAAAATTCATCATATTCAAGCTGATTTGATTGAATCTTTTGTTTTCGAAGAAATCGCCACGAATCCATCGAATCTGCGTAGATCGCTGCTAACGCTGATATTGCTGATATCAAAAAGAATGAATTCAACAGATATAGTAGATTTCGGCCGATTTCGGCAGATTCGTCAGATTCACGATGATATTTCAACTGGGTGTTCAGTCAATATGAACAATCTGAATTGAAACGAAATATTTGAAATGAAAATTTATGGAATAAGAGGGACCATATATGGATACCTAAAAGTTTATAATGAATTTCGGACGCCATCTCTCGTATTTCAGAGAATATGAGTTTGACGGCAACATGTTACTATTGAATGTCATTAAACATTTGGAGAGATGTAAAATTTTCGGAAAGCCCAAATACATACTGATTAACACAATTTATTTATACCATTTAACACAATAAAATCATGGAACAAAAAAAAATTTGAGTTCATAATTGACTGTATTTTGGTGTAAAATATTTCATTTTACTCATGAAGAAATACTATTTGCTTGAAATAAAAAAAAATATTCATTTCCAGTAATAAGATCATCTTTCTAATATAGTTTAGATGGCGCAGGCATACTTCGTTCGAAATTCTAAATACGTTATTTAAATAAAGTATATACTAGGCTGTTTAAAATTGAAGGTATTTTTGTAAGAGGCGCCATATTTTGATCGGGATCGATAATAATTTTTTAAAGTACAATCCTTCAAACCTCTTCTGTCAAAATTTGAGTGCAATCCAATCAGTAGTCTACGAGTTACAACGCTTGAAAGCAATAACCTCCGAATATTCTTGTTAAAATGGAAAAAAGTGAATTTCGCGTGTTGATTAAACACTATTTTTTGCGTGGAAAAAGCATCGCACAAAACGAAACTGCAGTCAGAAAGTATTATTCGAACTCTGAACCGTCTCATAAAATGGTTGACAAGTGGTTTAATGAATTCAAGTGTGGTCGTACGAGCACAGAAACAATACCAAATCCAAGTCGGCCAATTAAGGTGACTACACCAGGAATGATTGTAAAAATCGATGATATGAGACTGCGAGGAAAAATGATACACAGAAATGTTCCGTGGAAAAATGTTATTATTCAATGTATTTGTTGTTGTTTTTTGTATGTTGACAAACAAGTGCATCCCGTAGTTTTAATACTGGTGGTGACACAACACACTACGTACTCAAAACACAAATGTCAACTTGAATTCTGATAGAAGCGTATATGCGCAATATAACTTGAACAAATTTTTCAGTTTAATCTTAAACCAAAGTGTAATAAAATTTGATGATATTTGATAATTCATTATTTGAAATAAAATGAAAATCTGCTCGGTTCCAGAACCATTTGGAAATTCAAAGACTCGCTGTAATGAGAATAGCACGAAATTATGTAAAAATTTTGATTAAATTTCATACATAGAAGTTTCATGAGTCAGAATCATCAGTTTCATGAGTCACTCGTTTTTTACTTTAATATATTTCGTAAAAACAAATATATTCTTCTCATTAACTATCAATATTGTTATATTAAATTTCGAAACAAAGAAAAAGCAAAAAAAGATAATAATTGAAATAATTTTTACAAATCGTCATTTACACAAATAAGTGTTAATTAAAAGCGAATTTCTTGCGATTTATTGCTTAAAAAATATTTCTTCTGTACGTGTGTGAATCTTACTGCTTTCCATACGAGTGTACATAATTGTTCCCCCGGGTACCCTTTTTCGACGCGCATTTTCAATTTTCACTTTGTTTTTGACAGTGACATTGCAATGTTTTTATCTGATAATTGAACGCTTTTATTATCAAACTAATATTATCAAAATATTATTCAAATTATTGTGATGTAAATTTTTTATTTTGGTTTCATGGGTCCATTAACATTCGACTCGTGAAACTAAAACAAATAAAAACCAATGACAACACAAAGCGTCGTGTTATTTGCTCGGTTATTTGACTCATGAAACCGAAATACATAAAAACCACTAACAATAGGTACGTTGGATTGTTTAATGAGATCAAACAATAATCTCTTCAACATATTGAAACGAAAATATTTTTTCTTTTAATTTAACTATAAAACTGTTCCATAATTTGAAAACATGGATTCACCACTATACATCGGAATCTCGTGATGCATCGAAAGAGTAGCGTTTACCGGATGGAAGTGCACCAAAGCGGGGAAAGACGCAACAATCGGCCAGTAAGGTTATGGCCAGTGTTTTTTGGGATGCACATGGCATAATCTTCATCGATTACCTTGAAAAGGGTAAAACGATATCAGAAGCATATTACGCGGCGTTATTACATCGATTAGATGGAAACTGATAGCTATTTTCACTAGCTCGACAAATCGTATTGTTTGGAAGGCATAAAAAAGTTGGAGAATCGTTGGACTCGGTGTATCGAGCTGAAAGGAGATTATGTTGACGAATAAAATAGAATTTGCCAAAAAAATTTGTTTTCATTCAAAAGGTACCTTCAATTTTGAACAGCCTATTAGTTCCCTTATTATGGAAAAAATGTAATTTTTAAATATGAAAAAATTCCAAATTTTAATTTAATTAAACAATTTTCAATTCGATAAATATGATTAACATAACATCACTTCCCTGCTGTAATTGTATGATTTCACACATTTACAGCGAAAAAGTGAGAGAAAAAAAAAACAATCATCTGTTCCAACAGGCGAGAACTCTTCTTTACTCTTTACTCTATACTTTTAACATATATATAAAATTTTACATGTGACAGAATTTTATGTGACACTCATTGTGTAAGATTTAATTATAAGTGAGTGTTTTTTATTAAAAATTTTACTAACTTTCAAAATTAAACAATTATTGGTCTGCAAAGAGAATGAAATGAGTTCAATGTTGGCAAAAAAAAATTTGTTTATGATCGATACGAACGGCAAACCAAACAATATGGATAGTCAATTGTGTCGCTCGTCGTCGACCGGAATCAAGCACAACTTAGCTATCGGTCGTTTTACAATCGAATTTTGGGTTTTGACAGTGGCGACTCTAATTAGTCCATCCTTTCCCGGATGCAATTCTATTATACGGCCCATTGGCCATAGATTCACACGGAAACGATCATCCTTTATGATAACCAAGTCATTCAATCTTACATTCGGTTGTTTTTCCAACCAATTTTTTCTTATTTGCATTGAAAGGAGCACTTCTTTCTAATTCATTGCCAAAAGTGCTGCACCATGCGATTCATCATTTGATGTCTCTTCACTGGATTTTCTCCGATCGAAGTAAGAAAATGTCCCGGTGTGAGGGCGGTGAAATCATTTGGATTGTCACTGATCGGTGATATCGGTCGTGAATTTAATACTGCTTCTATCCGAATATGAACAGTCGAAAATTCTTCATAAGTCAACTTTGATTCACCAATAAGGCGTGAAAGATGAAATTTATTCTTTATTCTTTATCCTTTATTCACCGCCAAGAAATTGGCTGATACAATAAATACAAAAAATTTGCAATGTGGCAAACAGTTTGAATAATTAACAATAATATCACAAGTTTTGTTGATCGTTATTTAAATTTAATTTTTTTAATCTATTTTTTAAAATACTTTTGTGTTCTGTGTTGTTATACAAATTACTGAATTCATTTGCAAGTCTTATAGACTAAGAGCCACTGAACTAAGGATGTGTTATTTCTACTTTATGGATGATAATTGGTTTGAAAGTTATTTTAAAAATTACTTTAACCGTAGAAAATGAAATTTTTTAAGTTTTTCACTTATTAAGGTGAAATCTGATTAATTGAAAACATAATAAAAACTATAGTATTTTTTAATTAAGCTTTACGTTTGATTTAGTTCGAATAACATAAAATAGTACGTAAATTTCTAACATTCCAAATATCTGCATGAAATGTTCAATACCGATCAAAATCTGATCGATTAAAATTGTTAAAAAAAAACATTAATTTTTCTTTTTGCTTTATGTATGAAATGTAAAATATATTATTTTTTATGTCCAATAAACTTAAATTTTAAATATCTGCATCGAAACATTCATAATTATTGATATCTGAATTCTTATTTTTTCATACAAAATACTGTGAAATTTGAGGTTATGTTTTGTTTTCATAGTATTTTGCTAGGTATTTTGTATGAAAGAATAAGAATTCAGATATTAGTAATTATGAATGTTTCGATGCAGATATTTAAAATGTAAGTTTATCGGACATAAAAAATAATATATTTTGAATTTCATACATAAAGCAAAAAGAAAAATTAATGTTTTTTTTTAACAATTTTAATCGATCAGATTTTGATCGGTATTGAACATTTCATGCAGATATTTGGAATTTAAGAAATTTATGTACTTGTTTATGTTACAATATTCGAACTAAATCAAACGTAAAGCATAATTAAAAAATACTATTGTCTTTATTAAGTTTTCAATTAATCAGATTTCACCTTAATAAGTGAGAAACTTAAAAAATTTTATTTTCTATGGTTAAAGTAATTTTTAAAATAACTTTCAAACCAATAATCATCCATAAAGTAGAAATAACACATCCTTAGTTCAGTGGCTCTTAGTCTATTATCAATTTAGCAATTGGTTGATTAAACGAAAAATCATTATATAATGACATTACTCGATAACTTGTGAAAAAAGACTGTGATATGTCAACGTTAACATTTATTTCGTTCAAGATTGAACTTAACACCGAGGATTTTGATATTTTAATTAATCCGGATGTTTGGTATCAGGGTATTTTGGTTCTTGAATTTTTACGTAATCAAACTCTGGGAGACTTTGTTTTTCCAGCTTTAAACGAGAAAGCCAAGTCGAAATCGTCACCAGTCGAAGTAATGGACACAAATCGAACGATGTCAAATGCAATTTCACCGAGGAAATCACCGACAAATACACAGTCCCAATGAAAAAACCGCTGCCTACACCATTAATAATCTACTATCAAAATGTTCGCGGTCTACGATCCAAACAGAAACATTTTTTTGCAAATACTGCTGTTTGCGATTATTCAATAATTGTTCTCACGGAAACATGGCTCATCTTTTTTCTCGGCTGAATATTTCGATAATACTTACATCATATATCGGACTGACCGTGAATCTACTGGTTCTTTTCTTCGATTTGGTGGCGGTACATTAATTGCGGTAAATCACGCCTTCTTATCATCAAAAGTTACTCTCAATGATTTTCATGACATAGAGCACACTTGCGTTGAAATTCAACACTCATCCAACTCAAAGCTCTATTTGTACGCTGCTTACATTCCACCTGCTTCAACATCTGAAATTTACCTGAAACATTTTAACGCAATCAAATCCATTCAACTGGACAAGGAAGATTCAATTGTCATTTTGGGTGATTTTAACATTCCATCTGTAGATTGGATTTTGCCTGATGAAATAAATGATAAATTCAATAGCCTCGGACGATTATTGGACTTAGTATTCACACCAATGATTTTCTTAATTTTGAATTAACTGAGCCAAATCCGTTGACAAACATCGATATTCATCATCCGCCATTGCTTTTTATCTATGATAGTAAATTATCATTAAGTGATCCAAATGATAAACTGAATACTATTTGTCGCAACTTCAAACGAGGAAATTATCACGGTATGTGTAATTTTCTCAACGATGTAAATATTGCTGATAATTTAATTGATAAACCATTGGATGAGAAAATCAGTTTTCTTCATGATATTTTGAACGACTCCATAACTCGTTTTGTTCCTGTATTCAAACTCCGTCAATTTACGAAACCATGGTGGAATAAACACCTACAATCTTTGAAAAATAAAAGAAACAAAGAATGGAAACGATATACTAACAATGGCGACAAATCTTCGTATGATCTTGCCTGTGCCGAATTTGAATCAATAAATACATTGCTTTACCAGAACTATAAAGCGAAGCTTGATTTATCGCTCAAATCAAATCCATCTGCATTTTGGAAATTTGTCAATACGAAACGCAACACTGAATGTTTACCCAAGCTCTTACACTATGACTCACATTCTTCAAATGATATAAAGGAACAGGCTTCAATGTTTGCTGATTTTTTTAGCAGCAATTTTTCAACAAATTCACCTGTCAATGCTGTCAATACTCAGCTCACAGACATATCGAACCGCGCGCATAATGATTCACTGCTCTTGGATGATTATTTTGTTTTTGATCAACTCCTCAAAATCAAGACGAATACGAGCGCTGGCCCGGATGGTATTCATCCTCTTGTTCTAAAAAACTGTGCCTCAATACTGTATGAACCGCTTACTTTTATATTTAATGAATCATTGCAGACTGGCATTTTTCCTGATACCTGGAAAAGATATTGTGTTCGACCCATTTTCAAGAAGGGTAGTAAATCGAACATAAAAAATTATAGATGTATTGCCAAATTGATCACAATCGCTAAATTTTTCGAACATTGCGTGAATATTCAATTGACTCGCCGTATTTCTGGGAAAATTTCTTCTCGTCAGCATGGTTTTATGAAACATCGCTCCACAACAACCAACTTGATGGAATTTTTGCATTACTCCATCAATGGCATGAATTCCTCAAACAGAGTTGATGTTCTATATCTTGATTTCAGCAAGGCATTCGACAAAGTGAATCACATCATTCTCTTAAACAAACTAATGAGGATACAAATACCAAACAATGTAATCAAATGGATACAGTCTTATTTATCTAACCGTAAACAGTTTGTGAAACTTGGAATTGTTGAGTCTGACGACTTCACTGTTAATTCGGGTGTTCCGCAAGGGAGTCACATCGGTCCAACCCTTTTCTTGCTGTTCGTCAACGATCTGCCATCTGAAATTTCAAACGAGGTCTTCCTGTCGATGTTTGCCGATAACGTTCGAATTGCGAAGATAATAAATCATCATTCTGATGTTCTTCAACTTCAATCTGCAATTGATTCAATTAGAATTTGGTGTGACACGAACGACCTGCATCTAAATCTTGAAAAATGTTCAATTTTATCGCTGCATCGTGGTAGAGGTCACCCACAACCCTCGTATTTTTATGGTGATACTCGAATTGCAAATTGCTTTGAACAACGTGACTTGGGTATACTCATTGATAATAGACTGAATTTTAAATCACATTCGGATTTGGTTATCTCTAAAGCATACTCCGCCTTGGGTTTTGTTAAACGCTTTTGTAGAGAAATTGATGATCTGTCAACACTTAAAGCGGTCTATTCGGCCTTTGTTCAATCGAATCTGGAATATGCCAGCACTGTGTGGTTAAACATTCCATCATCAAAGTCCATTATGATTGAAAGTATACAGAGACAATTCACAATGTACTCGCTTCGTGAATACCCAAACGCATTGAATGATTATCAAATTTCATCCTATAATAATCGCCTTAACGCATTAAATATGACTAAACTTAGCCGTCGAAGAATTAATTTTGCCTTACTTTTTTTGTACGATTTGATTACTGATCAAATTCATTGCCCATTTGTAAAAAGTCTTTTTTATATAAATTCAAATCCTCGTAATTTTAGAAATGCTGAACTTTTTAGAATATTTAATTAGGACCTAAGTATGAATACTAATGCTCCAATAACGCAAATATGTAAATATGCAAATCTTATCAAATTTGTTTTCACTGACTCAATCAATCGTAATGACTTTAAAAGGAAATTATTTAATCTGTCAGATAATTTATTCGATATTGTTTAAGAATATTATAAGTGATTTATTTTTAATGTATGCATGTAAATATTGTAAAGTAATCTTTCAGCTAGTTTTAGCGGTGACAAATAAATAAATAAATAAATGTGGTATTTGTAAATATCTACTAAAACGTAAATTACGATTATTTCTGTGTTTAACAAATTTGCTTGCAATATTTATATCACTCATTGTATTATTTAGAATTTCAAATGCAAAAAACATATTACATTCAGTTCTTCTATACTTTAGAGTATCTAATTTGGCTAATTTACATCGGTCATTGTATGGAGCTAATCTGTATGTGTCTCTCGGAATTTTATTTATTTCAAGCATATGATATAAAAAACTTTTTTGTACTGATTCCAAATCATCTTGATACGTTTTTTGATACGGATCCCAGATCACTGATCCAAATTCAAGTTTAGAACGAACAAATGACATATATAACAATCTTTGCGTTGACAATGAAAATGTATTTTTTGATTTGTTCCTTATGCAAGCCCATGTTTGACGTGCACTCGCAATAATTTGCTCGATGTGTGGAATGAATGAAAATCGCTTATCAATATTTATACCAAGATCACGCACTTGTTCACTACGCTCAACGACATAGTTGTTAAGTTTATAAATTGCATTAGTGAATGAACGTGAACGACTAATAGTTAAAATAGCACATTTTTGTTCGTTAAAAAATAATTTGTTGTATTGACACCATTGTAGTAAACAATCAATATCACTCTGTAACAAAAATAGGTCATTCGAAGATGTAATTTCCATAAATATTTTCACATCATCAGCAAATAAAAGGATTGTTGAATGTTTGACTACTTTTACGATATCATTGATGAATATCAAAAATAGCAGAGGGCCGAGAATACTCCCCGGCGGAACACCAGAAGTTGATTCATAAAGATTTGAGCGATGTTTTCCTATTTGCACGTAATTTATCTGATGAGTGAGGAAATTATAAAACCATATTGATGATTCCCTTGAAAAATTGAAACTATGGAGCTTATTGATAAGTAAACGATGATTTACTCGATCAAAAGCTCTTTTGAAATCACCGTAAAACACATCTAATTGATTTCCTCTTTCAAGAGCATTGTGAACAGCAATCGATAAATTCATAAGGTTTGTTGAAGTTGAACGACATGGACGGAATCCGTGTTGAGAGTTTGATAAATTGGCTTCGACATGTGAAATTAACTTAGTTTTAATTGCCGATTCAAAAATCTTCAATATGATAGAGCTAATGGCGATAATGCGATAATTTTCAACATTTTTACGATCATCCTTCTTAAACAATGGAATGATTCGTGACAATTTTAAACACTGTGGAATTTTGCCCGTTTCAAGCGATTCGCTAAATAATAACCACAATGGAAAAACCAACGAAACTACACATTCTTTGATTATTCTTGGGTGTATATCATCCGATCCAATAGTGGATTTCGATTTCAGTTGATTAATTGCAAAATCAATATCATCCATTGTCAAATAAAATTTTATTTCATCGGCTCTTTGCACAGCAAATATTTCGTCAAAATTTGTTGGAATGTTATCCATAATGATTGTTTGAAATACTTAGCAAATATATCAGCAATTTCTTTAGATGAATTTGCTTTTTCATAGTTAAAAAACATTTCAGACGGATAATTCGACATTGAATTATTGCCTTTAATGTAATTCCAAAATTGAGATGGATTCGATGTAATGTTACTCTCAATCTTTGCAATATATTCGTTATATAACTTTTCATGACATTCATTGAAATCAATTAGTTACAAACGAGCATTCATCCGTAATTTGACCTTTTGGTTTACGTTTAAACAATTTGTCTCGTCTATTTTTCAAATGTTGTAATTCTTGTGTCCACCAAATTAGCTTGTTAGGCTTTCTGATTACTTTTTTCTTTGGTACATTTTCCTCTATCAATCTACGTAAAGTTGAGTAGAAAAATTCAAAAGCATCTTCGACATTTCTCTGATTAATTTCATGTGCGAAATTTATTGCGTTCAAACATTGATTCATCTTTTCATAATTGCCACGGTTAAATGAGAAGAATTCAATAGTTTCACTAGTCGCACAAGGCGCAATATTCTCAAAAGAAATCTCTAACGGTGGATGATAAACATCTGTTTTATTTACATCAGTGACTGCAATTGGACATTTACAAACACATACATCGCTGTAAATATTAACATGCACCAGATCAAGAATATTATTTGCAATATTTGTTATGTTTGAAAGCTGATATAACGAAGCATCTTGGAATTTACTAAGAAATTCACTTACTATTTGGAAATATTCTGCATTATGATGTGTTATCCAAACTGTTGGCAAATAATATGAGAACGTTTCATCCAGTTTCCAAGAAATATTTGCAATATTCCAATCGCCCAATACAAACCAGCATAAATTATGACTGGTTTGTGTTTGTATGGGATTTTAATACAAACATAATTGCATGCACGCTCGAACTCAAATTGAATTCGTTCACTCTTAAGTAGTTTATGCACTAACACAGCAATGCCACCGCCACGCGTTAGTCTGTCATGACGATAAACGTCGAAATTCAATGGAAAAAAGTCACCGTCATTGTGTGTATCATTTAACCAAGTTTCAATGAAGCACAAAATTTTGTATTGAGTTGATTCAATCCGTATTTTAAAATCTAATATATAATAAATATATTCCAATAAAAATCCACTGGAGGGAATTTTATTATTTATAGCGAAATCATTTGATTGTGCCTTTAATCGAGTATGTGACGCATTTAGTTGAATATTTTCGATGGTATTGAAAAATCGTTCCACATTTTCTTCATTCAGTTGCACATTATCCAGTAATTTCATTTGATGTAGCATTTGATAATCAAATTCATCTGGTTCTTTGAGTCTGGATATTTGTAGTCGATGTTCGTGTTGATTTTTTATTTGTTTTCTGGTGTTGCTGCACACTCATTTTCCAATTGGAAATATTTCCAACCTCGTGTTATAAACTATATGTTTACAGCAAATACAGCAAAATGTCCAACATTCGTTGGAATGTATCAAATTACTGTCATTGTTGTACGTAGTAGATTTTTCATTGTTCATTTGCTGTTATCACAAATACAGCAGCAAATGAACAGTTGTATATGTTCTACGTACAACAATGAGAGTAAGTTGACACATTCCAACGAATGTTGGACATTTTGCTGTATTTGCTGTAAACATATATTTTACAACAAAAGACTGGAAATATTTCCAATTGGAAAATGAGTGTGTGTCAAATCCATAAAATCTTTTGATTGTGTTGATGTTGATTGTGATGTTGCTGTTGATTGTGATGGTGTTTTTGATTTTGGTGATGTCAAATTTTGTTTTGTGTTTTCCTTATCGTTAATTTGAATGAGATCAGCTGATATGAAATCACTAAGCGTCTTACTTGATTCCGTTCGATGATCACAGAAATCGCCAATAAGAATTCCAGTAGGCCAGAAGTCTGATTGTGACAAACGAGTATATAGTTCATCAGTACAGATCACCCGGAATGAAATGAATGTTAGAGAGCTCAAATCAATGTCCTTTTTGACCAATAAATGCACCAAAAATTGTTTATCATCGACATCAGGAATTTCTCTTTTGATGTGATTAATAATATTTGCTTGTGTTACATTTGGATTGAAACGTGATACATAGGTTGACTTTGATAACTTGATTCTGGGAGCCATTGGTTTCTTATTTACTTGAACTGCCAACCCAAGATCATTTGATGTACCTGTACCAGTTTTCAAATCACGTTGATTAGTTGCTTTTTTCGGTGTTGTCACGTTCGTGTAATTTTTTCGTTGTTTAAGTTTCTTTACTGGTGTTTGTGCGACGACGCTTCACTTCGGTTTTTCAGTATTATTTTTTTCAGTGGGTGAATTTATGTTACCAATGATGTTTTTGCTTAATTCGCGGGTTAATTTCAATAATTCATCCAGCTTTACATTTGCAGATGCTTCAAACATTGATGGTTGTTCATTCAAGCATTTATTACAGAAAATTTTCACGTTGGCACTGGTAATTTGACTAGTTTTGACGGATAATCCAATACATTGAAGATGAATAATATTCTTACATTTTGAACATTGCGTTGTTGAGTCATTCTTTACATTAGATGGCGGGCAATCATCCCGAGAGCATTGTTTAATCGGTGCCATTGAGACAATGTCAAATGTTAAAAATGCGCGGTACACTTACCTTTTGCAACAACAATGTAACCATGCAAAAATAAATGTTCAATATTTATGAAATCTTCCAAATAATTACAGTAAACTTCACTATTTCCTAGGAATACAACTAATGATGATTGAAAATATAAAACTTTTATGACGTTAGTTAATTTATTAATATTTTTAATTTATAAAATTGTGTTAGAGCAATAAAAAATGCAATCTAGTTTGACAGCTGTCAATGTGAGACCTCCAACTTTGATTCACCAATAAGGCGTGAAAGATGAAATTTCATTGATTTTACGGGTGATTCGGCTAGTCCGTTAAAATGTGCAGCCCCTGGTGGGCTGAAATGCCATTGTATGCCTTTGTTTGATAAAAATGGCAATATTTCTCTTGACAAAAATTCCCTTGACTCTTGCTCTGATCGTAACATTTCGTTATTGGCACCCACGAAATTCGTGCCACAATCACTGTACATATCGTGACAAAATCCCCTTCGTGAAATGAATCGGTCAAGAGCATGTAAAAATGTTTGTGTCGACAAATTGCTTCCAAGTGAATGGCTTTCGTAGCCATACATACAAAGACAGCCACATATCCTTTGTATGATTTCTGACCACGACCTCTTGATGTTCGAATTGAATACGGTCCGGCATAATCGACCATGGTTGATGCAAATGGTCTTGATTTCACATTCACACGAGACAATGGGAGATCAGTGTGTCCAAAATGTATAGAACGTCTATGCGATATTTGCAATAGACACTATACTATACCGCACTAATATCCAAGACCGCACTAATATCGCATAGACGTTCTATACATTTTGGACACACTGTGCGAGATTGCCCATTAGTTGATTGGATAGAATGGGTTTATTTTTGTAACAGACCATACATTTGTGAATGTAATTGCGCGCAAATTTGCGAATATTAATAATCCAATATTTCTGACGGGTTTGACTTTTAGTTAATTGTGGTCAGCCGTGCAATGTTAAACGGTAATAAAAATCGACGATTAAAGTCACTATTCGACTTTTGGCCGGCAAGATTATTGGAAATTTCTCATCATCCGGCATGTATGCATTCCTTAAGCGAACATTGACTCTTAGAATTTTATTTGTATCAATAAACGGATTTAATCGAAATAGAATGTTCTTTTTTGAAATCAATTTTTGCTCGATTAATAAATCTCTTTCAATTGAGAAATGCTCACCCTGAATCCATCGAATGAGTGCAACTTAGCATTCTGAATTTCAATGACTGAAATTGGTGTGATATTTTGGATTTATTCTTGAATTGAGTTGGATGATAAATAGTTGATTGAGCTTCTTCCTTTCTCTTTGACTGAGTTGCGCAATATGCGAATATAGCGAAGAAAATATGCAATGCTTCGACTGCACATAGCTCTTTCGGCTCATCGTCGATAACGTTAAATGGCGATGCAGGCCATTGATTTGAAGGACATGTAAGCCACTCTGGGCCTTTCCACCACAAATCTGAGTCTCGTAATTTAAGAACGTCGGGCCCACGACAATTACAATCGGCTGGATACAACATGTCTCCATTCTTCAATATCTGTTGATGAGAGTATGGTGTGAATTCGATTTGAAACAAATGTGGCCCATCGGTTTGGATCGCCACGATCCATGAAAGCACTATAGAGGAGTCAGTCCACAGGAATGTTTTGCAAATAGGCATCTGCAATTTTTCTTTGACTTGATTTACCAATTTGGTCGATAGAACGGCACCACATAATTCAGCCCTGGGATTGGTGAGTGGTTTCCGTACTTGTTGAAGTCTCAAAACAAAAACAACTAATGAGGTAACAAAACACTCAGCAAAGCTGAGAAACAAATTTAATAAGTTTTATGGATCACAAAGATTGACCTAAAAAAACGCCTAAAATTAGATAACAAGCGTATCGAAAATGAGAAAGTTAAACAGCGAAAAGATTCGTCATAAATAGAACACAAAGAAATAAATAAAATAAATAAAAATAAAAAAAGTTAAAAAGGAAATGTGCAAAGTCCACCACCATATGGTAATAATGATCTTACCTTGAATGAGGTGGATCCAGTCTTCGGCTTTCATAGCTTTGATTTCTTGGCTTGAATTAAATAAGCAGTCCGTATTTTGATTACGATACTCGGAAGGAATGTGTTGTAAGATTTCTGGTGCGTTGCTGGCCCATTTCCGTAATTCGAAACCAGCACCTCGAAGCATTTGAATAAGCTGCTGTGTAAGCGAAATGGTTTGCTCAATTGTTTCGCCACCAGAAGTGACGTCATCTACGTATGTTTCCCTTTTGATTACTCTGTGTGCAAGCTGAAATTACTTACGCTCAAGATTTGCGAGTGTATGTAGGGTTTTAATAGCGAGATATGCGGATGGTTTCAAACCAAACATAACGGTTTGAAGTGCAAAGGAATGAATTTTATTTATTTATTTTATTGATTTTTATTGTCTACCTAAAGCAGGTCGACATTTCATATAATTCAACATTCAATTCAATTGTGCTTGGAAAAGAGTGACAATATATGATTATCCTCGTTAAAAACCAAGATCTTTTATAGCACAAATTCAACAATAAATATTACATATCATTAAAATATAAATTAAAATTTTCAACATAGTTGATAATCAAATTAAATTAAATCAAATCAAATCAAATCAAATCAAAACAATATGACAACATTACTTATTGGTCAAAATTATCAATTAAACATTAACACAATACATTCTCAAAACATTCAAACAATAGTTTGATAGTCAATCACAAACTTTACAAGTTGAAGCTCATATTCCTAATAATTAAACAATTCAACAATATAAAGGGTGATCCAACAAGAGGTACTTTTTTAAAATTGAAAAAAAAAAACACAAAAAATTCAAATGAATCGAAAAATCTTCATTGGTCGTTTAAAGAACCATCTTTGACATTTACTCTTTGAAAATAATAGCTTTCAAATGTTGGCCGCAACTGCGCCGTAGCTCGTCCATTCGGAGGTTCTAATTTTCGATGTCGCCCAAGCATTTCGACCGGTATGGCACGAATAACGCGAGTTATGTTGGCCTCTAGGGCTTCAATCGTAGCTGGCTTATCAGCATACACTTTAGACTTGACGTAGCCCCAAAGAAAAAAGTCCAAAAGTGTGATATCACACGAACGAGGTGGCCAATTGACGGATCCGAAAAGTGAAATCAAGTGTTCGTCGAAGTTTTGACGCAATAAAACCATCGTATCAGCGGCTGTGTGCGGTTTAGCGCCGTCTTGTTGGAACCAAACGTCGTGGAGCCCATTGGCTTCAATTTCAGGCATTAAATAATCCGTTATCATGGCACGGTAACGAGCCCCATTCACGGTAACGTTGACGCCGCCTCATTTTTGAAGAAATATCGACCGATGAACCCACCAGCCCATAAACCACACCAAACGGTTGTTTTTTGTGGATGCATCGGTAGTTCTTGAATCTCTTCAGGTTTTTCTTCACCATATATACGGCAATTTTGTTTATTGACGTAGCCATTCAGCCAGAAATGGGCCTCATCACTGAACAAAATTTTGGTCGAAAAAAACGGATCTTCAGCGAGCTTTTCGAGAGCCCATTTGCTGAAACGGTGACGTTTTGGAATGTCAGCTGATTTTATTTCTTGCACGAGTTGAATTTTGTAGGCCTTCAAGCCAAGATCCTTCCGCAAAATTCGCCAGGTGGTTCCATATGACAGGTCAATTTGTTGAGCACCGTGTCGAATTGATTCTCGACGGTCTTCACCAACACTTTCAGCTACTGCCGCTATATTTTCTTCAATACGCGCTGGACGTGGTCTATTTGGTCGATGATCATCCAATAATGAATATTGGGTCTCTAATTTATTGATGGTATTGCGAATGGTGAGCTCAGTACAGGGGCGTAACTAGGGAATTACTTATCTGAGGGTGCTCATATTTCACCCAGTGAAATGTCCAAAAATGGTTTTCTAACAATCGGGACCAGTTGGACCAGTTTTTTTCCTCAAAATTCTCCTTTTTTATACTCTATCTATGTACAAATTTCCTTCCAAATCGGACAACATTTGAATTTTTGCGATTTTTGGCGATTTTTGGCGATTTTTGGCGACTTTTGACGTTTTTGCCCCTTTTTTTATTTCAAAATATGTCTTTTTTTGGGGTCAGCTATCACTGGGTGAAATATGAGCACCCTCAGATAAGTAATTCCCTAGTTACGCCCCTGGCTCAGTAGGTCGATTATGTATGCCATAAGTTGGCCGAAGTGCACGAAAAACATTTTTCACAGAACGCGCATTTTCGTAATATAATTGAACAATTTGTAAACGTTGCTCGGGCGTAAGTCAAAGAATACTGAATAAAATAAACATGGTGGTTTGACAGTAGTCACGCGTGACATGTGAAAGAAACCCTATTGAAAAAAGTACCTCTTGTTGGATCACCCTTTATAAACAACTTAATAGTTTTTCTCTTAATTCATATAAATACATCATACTCCAGTCCATAAACTAATTTAATTTACTCCAATCGTTATTTGTTAGACATTCATCACAACAAAACAAAATTGTTGACCTGATTTGGAGGTTTCATTTTTCACTGACAAAAAGACACCACCAAAATAAAAACTCTCTACCCTCTTATTTATTTCAGTTACTTTAGGCAGAGTAAATTACCAAGCGCAGCATCATTTAATCTCAATAATTTGTCTTTGAATTCATGGAATGGTAAACTTGGATCAATGAATAATGATACATGATTGGATACCCGACAAGCCATGTTAAATGGTGAATACAGTCCATAAGCAGTTCGTAAATATTTTATTTTAGTGAATTCAGGATTTCTAAATGTCTTTCTCCCAGTATTTAGTTCCAACTGACTACGAATGAATGGATCATTGTACCTACCACTAATGATTTTGTGAAGAAATAAGACTGCTGAATTAATTCTTCTTCTCACCAGTGTTGTCAATTCAAGAGTTCAGCAGCGCCCCAACACCAGGTCATGAAATTATTAATTGAAATTTGTAATTCAACTGCATCATTATAATGACCCTCATCAACTTCTTATCATCAGCAAAGCTAAGTACAACCGTTGAACCAATATTCAAGTCCGAATCATCCAAAAAAATTAAGAACAGCAACGGCCCCAATATAGTACCCTGTCCAACTGATGATGGTACGTTAAACAAGTCGGAAATTGATGAATTGACCCTGACAAACTGTTTTCTGTTTTTAAAATATGATAGAACCATAATAGAGTTTTGTTACTGATCGGAAATCTGGCCATTTTGCGAATTAAAATTGATTGATCGACCATATCAAACCCCTTTTGAATTTATTAATTACTCTTCTCAAACGCCTCCATTGCACGTATAGATAATTTCATTAAATTAGTTTCAATGTTTCTATTTGGGAGGAAACCGTGCTGAGATTTCGACAAACGACTATTTACATTCAATTTTAGTTGTTGATCTACAAGCATTTCAAAGACTTAGCTCAAAGTGTTAGCTCAATTGTTACTCCTCTGTAGTTCTTAGCATCAGTTTTATTCCAGCTTTAAAAATCGGTATAACTTGACCAACTTTCCATTGATCTGGAAATACGCAGTCATTAATCGACATTCGGAGAAACAACGGTGAGATCAAGTCTGGACTAGCTCCTTTGTTTAAATTCATTCTTTTTAGTGTACATTCCACTGCTTTTTTAGAAATAATAATATTGAAACAGCTACGATCATTTCTATTTTTGATAAATTCATCCAATTTTCCAAGAGTCAATCCCATGATTTACATACATTTTTTGAGTTTAAAGCAATTTTCCTAATATATTTCCCATATAATTCTTTCTGATAGACATCAAAATAATTGAATGCTTTATCAAACGCAGCCGAGTCTGTTTCAGAATTAACCAATCTAGTTTTACACAGCTTTTTATATTTTCTGTTTCTAACATTTTTCAAGTGGGTTAACTTTTTGTCAAACCACATCGGTCTATTTGAACTGCGAATTGTAGATCGAGGGATATGAGCTTCAAATAATGCATAGATAATTTCATAAAATGCCATTACAGTTGCATTGATAACCCCAAGGCTCATTATATCATCAAAAGAGATGTTCTGAGTGCATTCACGAATTGCCTCATAATTTGCTTTTTTTATAACAAAAGCAAGATTCAGTCTGATTGTCTGGAACATATGTTTACGGCTGGCATTCTATGGTACAAACCGATTGAACATGCGCCCTATCAGAAATCAACTCAGGAATCAATAAAATGAATAAATTTTCGAATCACCATTTTGCCAAATTAATTGCTGATATTTGGTGTCATCGGGATGGACATCCACACAACGATACATTTTTTGGATATCGCTGATAAAAACGAATTTATAAATTGTGTTTTATGGGAAGGTTTTTGTTTTACCCTTTCTAAATTCGCCAATTCATTATAATTGAGATTAAATCGGATTGCAATACAGGTCCAGTATTTAGAATGTCGTTTAGTGAATTACCATTGGACGACTTAGCCGAACCGTCAAACACTTGACGTAGTTTAGTCGTGAGACTTGTCTCTTTGATAACCGCTTGATGCGGCAGATAGAAATGTTTGATTGTGGATGACTCCTGAAAATCATCATTGATTGCCTCAACTAATTTGACTTGATTAAGAAATTTATATTCGTTGAATGCCTTGAAATAGGATAATTTGAAATTTTCATCGCGTTGAAATCGACGTTGAAGCGAATGAAAACGTTTGAGTGCCATTGAAAATGACGAACCCAATTGAATTGTTGAATCAAAATAGAATTTGAATGGCAATCGAACCATAAATTTGCCATTGTCTTGGCGTTTGTATGTTTTTTCTTCAGTCCATTCATCCTTCTTTCACCATTTTCGAATATCTGGAACTTCTTCGATTTCTTGAAATCATTTCATGCAGTCGTTAATTTCGTACGTTGAAACATGAAAATTGTTCATTTGTATTGAAGTAACATGCGATTTTTGAATCATCTCACCACCTAATATCCAGCCCAGTGATGTATTTTGAACTACCTGTTCACCAGGTTGTCCTCGACACAAGTCACTTTATAAAACTTGATATTAAACATTACCAGCCAATAATAAATCAATTGGATCAGGATTATGAAACTGTGGATCGGCTAGTGGTAATCGGCTAGGCGAACAAATTGCCCATTTATATCAGGTATGTTCAGAGTCAGGCAAATTACTAATTTGCATTACTCGCTACAATTACAACTAAATAACGCAAAAAGTAATTCCGTGCGTTACTTTTTGCGTTATTTAGCGGTAATTGTAGCGAGTAACGCAGGATTAGTCAAAAAATGTAGCGTAAGTAAACAATGCAAATTATTTGTGTAGTGCGAGTGGAACGAAAAACATGTAAACATATAGTTGTCACGTTCACTCATCATGTTTGCATGGTTTTCGTTTCCTTTGTCATCGCATCACAAAATTTTTTTTGCATTCATCAATCTCAAATAAAAAAAAATTAAAAATTACAAAAATTAAAAAATACAAAACGAAAATAAAATGAATATTTTTGTATGGATTTATTTATTTTTTACGATTTCAAAAATAAAATAAATTTAAATAAATTGTCACTCATGCATTATGTACTCTATGCGATGAACGCACCCAATGGATTGACACTTGACTGTAAACTATATGTTTACATGTTTTTCGTTCCACTCGCACTACACAAATAATTTGCATTGTTTACTTACGCTACATTTTTTGACTAATCCTGCGTTACTCGCTACAATTACCGCTAAATAACGCAAAAAGTAACGCAATAAATTTTGTAATGCAAATAAATAATTCGCTACAAATAATGCGCGTTATTAACGCATTTTTTCGTTACTGCCTGACTCTGGGTATGTTTACCAATGCGGTAGTAAGAAGTACTGATTTTCAACCAGCATTGACTAAATTATTTGTTGCAATAGCATTTAAGTCCACATTGACTGGTGGAATGGCTTCATTCGATTGATGATTTGATGACACTTATGCTCGTTGTAGAAGATGGCTTGGAAAAATGTAATAAAGTGTGGTGTTTTCCACCACAAGTGAAGCAGCTTTTCTCACTGCTACAGGCTTGAGATTTGAAATAACCCAAACAATTGATGCACAATTTGTGCTTATCAGCCATGACTTTTCGTTCAAGTGCAGACAACTGAAGAAATTTTGGACATTTGCGTAAAATGTGACTATGATTTATGCCATATTCCGGACATGACATGTTCTTGGCGGAAACATGAAATGATCGAGATTCTTTCGTTGAATATTTTTGCTTGAATGATGGTTTGACGTCTTGGCTTGAGAATGTGAAATTTGTTTTGAGTCGACCTTCCGACTTTGAGGGTACATCGCTTCTAGCGTGCGGAAACACATATCTAAAAATTCCATCAATTTTTCAAAAATGGGTATTTCTGTCGACTTGCCCAAATGCTGTTCCCATTCTAAACGCGTTTGATGAGATAATTTTTTAACCAAAATGTATGCAACACCTAATTTTTCAATGGCATAAATCGACACACGTGAAACATCATACAAAGTTTGTAATTCCTCAGCGGTATCATTTGAAATTATTGGTTGACTGATGAATTTTTTCATATAATTGTTAAACAATGCACGCTTGTTGTTGTAGCGTTCAATTAATGGTGCGCATGCAAAATCATAATTTTCAGCAGTAATATCTAAATAGCCAATGAGAGACTTGACTTTCAGTGTTAGTGCACTCTTTAAATATTGAAATTTATAATGGCTGGTGAGACGTTGATTGTCATACATGGACAAGGAGGGGGGGGGGTGTATTCGGTTTTTAAGGCCACTCAGTGTAAATGCCATCAAATTCTGGAATGGTGAAACGTGGTAATTTAAATAGCGAATCGGACGTAAGTAGTAACGGTGACTGGGTACAACGCATCATATGCACCCTGAATGATGGCAAAAATGTCTACATGCTCATTCTCAAACGTGTCAAACAAATCGTTGGTGAAATATTCATTAGTTTGAGATAGATTTGAATCCAAAATTTGTTGATGACGAGCGAAAAATTCAACGCGTGACTCTTTGATTCGGTTCAAGCGTGTTTGAAAATGATATTTTGTCTTACGATCGGAACCATCCTTGCGAAAATTGATTAATTCCTTTTTTAATCGAATAAGATTATTATCTTGAGCCTTTACCAGTGAAATGTTGCCAACGAATGAACATAAATATTTACTCACCTCAGACTAATTAAATTGCTGATTAGCGTATAAAATCTTAGAAAATTGTGGTCAGATCAAACGGTCCCCAGTGGCAGCTGATGTGATACGCTCCTGGATGTGCCCGATTATGATCCAAAGCCGATTATGATCCAAAGCAAGATGAAATGGGATGATGATGATGAAATATGTAAATTGAGATTCGCCTCAATCCTTTTAAGCAATTGCTCGCAGCGCAAATGTGTAATTTGTTGTTGTGATAGGTGTTGCAAATTTTGTGTGAAATTGAAAATCACGGCAAAATTTGAACTTTTACAAACAACAACAACACTCTTTACCGAATCCAAATATCGTCTTCGCGGTCTACCTCTACTTCTCGGTTCATTCACTTGAGCATTCAAAATTAACTTCGGCAATCGATACTCATTCATACGCTGTACATGACATGGGGTTATTTACTATTGAATGACTCTACCGAATGTCAAAAGTACTAGCAGATACTTTGATCAATTTGAAATGTACTGAGTGAAGACTGTGAATGTAAAATATATTCATTTACGCGTATACTGTCGCTTCGTTGTTGTATGTTCGTGAAGCACACTCACTCACACACAGTCTCGTTACTACATTTCAGTTTGTCTGAATGTAGCTGAATTACAACATTTGAAATCGGTGTGTGTATATCGCATCACAAGACGCGCACATCAAAGCAAAGCACCTGTTTCAAAGCAAAGCACCTTTCTGTTTGAGTTTGCTTCACAAACATACAACAACGAAGCGACAGTATACGCGTAAATGGATACACATTTTACATTTAGTCTTCACCTAGTACATTTCAAATTGATCAAAGTACCTGCATTCGGTAGAGTCATTCAATAGTAAATAACCGCATGGTACATGACCAAACCATCTCAATCTCGACTTTCTAGCCACTTCATTCACCAAATCCACATTCAAAAATGTGCTCATGAAAAAAGATAATGAGTAGATAGAACGTATGAAATAAGCGTACAATCGATTCGTGTGTCTTAGTTCAACTGAACTAAAGAAAAAACGTCGTCTTTATTAAACCAAATTTTCGGAGTGCTTTCATCTTACAAATTTATCTATCATTTACATTGAACGTTCGCTGTCAAATTGCAACACTCATTGATATGATCTGGCCCACACGGAGTGAATTGAAATCAATATAAAATTTTATCAAATTTTCAAATTTTCAAATTTTTGCATTTTTTTTCAAACAATAAGTCATTGAAATGCATTTCAAGATTAGAAAATATAATTGCTATTTCGTATGTAAAATAAAAATGTGTTGACTGTTAATCTTCTCATACAGTATGTGGAGTCAACTGGTCAATAATGTAGACAAGAACGATGCTATTGATTGAATTCGCTTCAAATTGGCTGAAATATCAAACATAACAATTTTGTTAATTTTTAGTTACAACAAAAAGTTGTTGCCTGAAAGTAACAACATCATGTTGAATTGACTAAATGGTCAAACTTATGTTTGCTACTTTGTTGACAAGTTTCTTTATTCTCTTTGGGATATTTCCTGTGGTAAGCACAAGTGTAAAATAATTTTAATGAGAATTATCGATCCGTGATCATTGTACGACGCATTCTTTTATTCATATTGGTAGATCGGTCCGTGGGTTGGTAGATATAGATTCCGTTCAATGAAAGAAATGATACACAATATAATAAGTTGTATTATTTAAGGCTGGTCAAACGGTTTTGTCATTGTCATTTTATCAGTTAAAACTATCAAGAGAACGTACCATGTCAACAAATATATGGTTTTATATATACAGTCATGGACAAAATTGAGTAACCGAATGCCAAAAAAATTTGTTAATGCTCAAATGTGCCGCCAAAGGATCGAACTAACCCCAATATTTTCTATCAAGGCCTTCAAACGGCGTGGAATGAACTCAGTTCCGATTATTTGAAAAAATTGGTCGAAAGTTTGCCACAACGACTTCAAGCTATGATTAAAGCAAAAGGTGGAAACACAAAATACTAAAATATAAAAATTTCATTTACATTTGTAAGCATTTTGTCGAATGACAAATATGAAATGTCATGACAGATACATTGCCCAATTGTTCGGGCTACATTTGAATATTGTTAAGTAAACGGTCAGTTATGTTAGGGCTTTGCCAATGTATTAGTGTGACGTTGCATATTTCATTTGTATTAGTGTGACATTATATTTCATTTTTCTTCTTCTTGTTCCAGACGTCAAACAGAGAACACGTTTAATAAAGTGAAGAATTTTATTTAAATTAAATCCGAATTTATTTATTTGTTTTTTTGGCCATCACATCTCAGAAGTGGGATAATTTGTTAAATTAAACGCCAAACTGTGTGAATTTGATAATATTTTGTGAAAAAATTTGAATTATTCTGTGAGTTTTGAATTTTTGTCACCTGATGTTCAACATGGCTTTACCAAGCAAAACCGAAATGATTGCGATTATGGTGGACGCTGGTATGGATGTGCCACCGACAGCCAGTATAACTCAAATAAAACGTATGTATATGGACTTTATGAAAACTGCTGGCGCAACCGCTTTTGAACAAACTGACGACCACGTGGAAAATCGAACTGATGCAAATTTGAACCAACAAATTGATGACACACCAACTGATGTAATTGCACATGATAATGAAATTCCACCTGCTGGCAATCGTATCGACGATGTACCTGAAGCAAATGTAAGTACTGTCAATGAATTATCGGAAAAAACCACTGAAGAAAATTTGGACCGAGCAATTGCAATTTTGATGAAGAAAAAACAAATGATGGCATTGCAAGCGGAAATCAATGCTTTGATGACGTCACAGACAGGGTCTTCCAATTCTCATGTGAATTTGTTACCAACCATGACTACGGAGACAGGGTCTTCCAACATTAATACCAGTGAACTTCGGTCAACGAATGCAAATGTGATTCAACCTGCTGTACTGACTCAACCAGGGGTTTCCAAATTAACTGATGTCAGTGTTATTGAATCCATGGTGTCCAAATTCACGGCTGATGATAATTATGATGTGAAAAAGTGGTTCGATGATTTGGAAGACGCCTGCGACATTTTGGCCTTCGATGATCGTTTACGCTTTGTGGCCTGTCGGCGAATGGTTGATGGCACTGCTAAAGTTTTTCTGCGTACAACTACTGGCATTAGTAACTATACGACTCTGAAGGCAGCCCTGATGAAAGAATTCGAGCGCACTTACACGGTGCATGAAGTATATAATAAACTTCGACAACGTCGACTGAAACCAACTGAATCACTGCAGCGATATGCGTTAGAGATGCGTGAAATTGCATCGCATGGCAATATTCCTGAGGCTGAATTAGTGGATATTATTATTGATGGAATTGGCCGACCATCAAGTGAAGTCAGTATGTTATGGGGAGCCAGAACTTTGGAAGAACTGAAGGATTTGTGTGAACGATATGAACGTATTTTGGCCAATACTGCATTGACTCGTCGACCAACTGCTGTTCAGCCTCGAACACCTTCCGTCAATGTGTCTCGTGTGTCAATCCCTGCTGGTACTGTTGTGAGTTCATCAGCAACTCGTGCGACCCGAACAACCACTGCTGTCACCGCCGATCTATCTGCTGTTCGTTGTTTCAATTGTCAAAAATTTGGCCATTATAAAGGCGATTGTCCATTGCCAGCGCGACCTGATGGTTCCTGCTTCAAATGTGGATCAATGCAACATATTTACCGCAACTGCCCGAACCGAGCATCTGTTATGAATGCTGCTGCTGCTGTTACTGCCGATGCTGCTGCTGCTGATGCTGATGTTGTTGTGGAGAGCATGGAAGAATTACAATTGGTAAGTGTTGCCTTTAAGTCTGATGGTTTGAGATACAGTGAGTTTACGAAGTGTTTGTCTCTTCTTGATTCTGGCAGTCCTAAAAACTTCATACGGAAATCGAGCGTTCCATGTCACACTGATGTCTTCTGGTTGCAAGGGAATAGGAAATGTCAAACTGATGTCCTTCGGCACAATTCGCTGTGCAATTAGATTAAATAATCGATTAACTTTTTGTGATTTACATATTGTACCTGATGACCTTATGTCAATACCTATTTTGTTAGGCCGTGATTTTTTGCACAAAGCAAACATTAGATTATGTCATGTGAAGCGATCATATACTATAGATTATTTAAGAACTTTGAATAAAACTGATTCAGTATCTGACAAACGACCAAAACTCACTGCTGTTCTCGAATCATTTGCTTTATTAAGAGAAAACTTGCGTCACTCAGTCAAATCTTCTGATTTAGTCAATGTTGAAGTACAGCCTGATTTATCATTGCGAACTG